>JAYMFT010195389.1:0-11782 GCA_038088735.1 Panulirus argus
ACACACACACACACACACACACACACACACACACACACACACCTACACACACACACACACACACACACACACACACACACACACACACATCCCGCATGGGTTTGGAGAAAACGATAAAAGAATGGTCTAACAGCACGTATACTGAAGGAGTGGAACCAAAGACGTATTATGTAGGAGAATTTTTCAGTACAGAAGTCTGGCTACATTCTTTGACGCGAGAGGGACAGGAATTATTTATTATGCCCGGGACGAGAAGGGAGGAGCCAAACGTGCGAGGGGCAAAGACCCCACCCTCGTCTAGCAATGTATTTTCCGTGATCTTACAGCCAAGCCTGACTCCCAAACTTATAAAAACGCCAGTACACATTATCCTAAAACGAAACCTTTCGCCCCTCGGATCCCTAAGTATATTGCGTTACATATTCGTGCAAGTGTTCTCCACAAGATTATATGAAGATAATCCGAATTTCCAGAGACGCTGGATAAGATTTTACAATAGATAAACATCCTCTTGCCAGATTTTAATACAGAGGTCAATGTTAAGAAGGAGAAGAAGAAAAAAGAGAGTATGTGTTCACTGCCATCAGAGGAGATGCCACTTTCCAAATATTATTCTAAAGTTGACTCCCAAACCAGTTGGGTCGACGCCTCCACACACACACACACACACACACACACACACACAGCGCTGTATAGCGCCTCACACATCTGTCTTTTCCCCCGTCACCTGGTAAAATTAAATGTGGTTCAGAAACACATCCTCATAATTTCTTTCTAAAACATGACGATGATTCTTTTTAAGGTTTGTAGTTTTTTCTCCTTTTATCAGGTCGTAAAAACATTTTAGCCCTTTACTCGAGGCGTCAGCAGTCAGTGCGTATGAGAATTGATGATTGTAAAATGTAAACTATAGTACTCTCCTCGAATTACCAGAGCCAAATAATCACCCGACACTTCTGGCTGCAGAATTGCAAGTGTTTTTTGTGCCTGACTCAGTAAGTATGTTTATGTGTGTGCATCTCCTCACTCATTCTGCACGGTACAGATTTCACTAATAGTTCACATCAGCTGTGGAGTGGACGGTCACACCAGACAAGACCCGTGTGTCGTTCTTGCCGTATCAAGAAGGGCTTGCTTAAGACGTTTATCGGTCTTACGTTAGCTTAAAGGACAGTACACTCTCTCTCTCTCTCTCTCTCTCTCTCTCTCTCTCTCTCTCTCTCTCAAAATGCCGCGATCCATTAATCTAACGGGCCCAGGTTCGAAATTCCGGAGAGGGCAACCGTCCCCGAGCCAAACCTCTATACCTGCTCATCCTCACCCTTTCCGATGCTGGTCGATGGATACTCCGGCTGGCAGGCGCAAAGTGATGTGTGTGTGTGTGTGTGTGTGTGTGTGTGTGTCTGTATACTTGTATACAGGAGGGTTACTGCAGGGGACATGAGCAGCAGGAGTGTAAATCTCACCTACTTCCCTGGGGCCCAAAAAAATCTAATCACAGAGGCTGAGCTGAAATTATCATCATCTCGAGACATATCTCCATGAAACAGTAGTCGTTATAGTGACCCTCATCTCATAATCCAGTCACACCTGACTACCGCCACACACACACACACACACCTCACACACACCCTACCCCTGGGAGACAATACCCCTCGCTATAACCTCATACATGTGGTGTTCCCTCCTCGTCCTCCTCCTCCTCGTCCACCTCCTCCTCCTCCTGGGTGCAGCAGCCGGCGCCGAGTATCAGTTTAGGGCACAGCTTAGGCACACCTCCGAGTGCCGATAATACATATAAGCACCATGTAAATATAATGCCCCGTCAGCCACAGATAAACTCGAGGAGTGTTGCACGAGTAAAAAGACTGGCGGTGCAAGACCCGAGTGTCTCTTACATTAGCGAGGGATACCGACTCCCACCAGCACTGCTGGGAGAGGGGGGGGGGCGGGTTTAGCACTGGACTCTGGCCAGCCAGTCAAGACAGCCAGGTGCTACCTAATTATCAGCGTGGCTCTGAGGGGCTCATTATATCGTAGAATTATCCGATGGTTATCAGATGCACATCACTGGGTCATTGTGTTCCGTGGAGGTATGGCCGATAAAATGGATGGGTTAATGAGAACCCTTTAAGATAGTCTGGTGCTCGGGATCACACTGGATTAAAAGAATATTTCCTTCAAGCAAGTGTGTGTGTGTGTGTGTGTGTGTGTGTGTGTGTGTGTGTGTGTGTGTGTGTGTGTGTGTGTGTGTGCTTGCCTGATACAGGTATTTGTGTGTGAGTGTGCATGTCTGAACCTCTGGCTCTCGCACCACTCTCCTCTTGCCGCGCGGTGTGGGCAAATATTCTCTTCATATTAGCATTCTTTCAAACGTGTCTTCGGAACGGCTGCCACAAAATATTCCTTCTCGTACCCAGCACTGTGATAAGTCACCGTTTGGTATCTTAAGTCAGGACCGTACGTTAGGAGCTGCCCGGAGTATCTCGTCACAAAATCGTACAAGACTCCTAATCCCCGGTGAATTAATAAGACCTCGATGGGTAATAATGGTGCTAAAACTGCTGAAATATTTGACGAGGTAGAACTCCACCGGGAGAGATCTAGATTGAGATCGGAAATTAACCATTGGCATCGAACGCCCTGCCACACTTGGCTGCCTCATTATCGTGGCAGATTTATGGGAAACCGGGAAACGTATGCGTTCTTAATGTATCCTTGTTTATGATGATGTGGGTCTGTGTGACTCATACCTCGGGTCTGTATGCTCTTACCCCAGGACTTCACTGTGTATTTATGACTCTGTGTGTGTGTGTGTGTGTGTGTGTGTCTGTGTGTCTGTGTAATAGTGTTTCAGTCGCGCTTGTGTGTTCATAATTTTGCTTGTTAACGAACGTCTGTTAGGGTATATGACTGCGTTTGTGTGTATGTAGCTACATACTTGCGTATGTCTGTGTATGACTGTAAGTATATGCTTATCTGATGCATAGCTCTGTGTTTGTGTATACTACTGTGCATACCATTCTGTAATTGGCTGTATTGCCTATTCGTACATGAATACTGTAGCTGGTAATCTGGAACTGTCAGAGTGTATGAATATGACAGTCTCTAGATCTGTGCACCATGGGGCATTTCTATGCCTCATTATAGCTGTACATCTATATATGCTTCGACATGTACACCCATGTTCGTATTGTTGTCTTTTTGATTACATGTGTACAGAATTTTCTTCCGTGTTCTTGTTGGTTAGGTCTATTGTTATCTATATGTAGACAATCTTGTGAATCCCTGTTTACCACGTGCAGACGTCATGTGCAGACAAGGGAACATTGTTTACGATAGGTTGTGGTGCAGAAGTGGACACGTTGACCATCTTGCCTTTGTACACATTACTGAAAATGGTTTTGTTGAATTCCAGACATTCATCTTTCACGTAGACCAAAACGTGTAGGAATAGGCTCAGAGCCAGGTGAGTAAAGCGCTGCTTGAATGATGTAGAACACCTGGGGGGGTGTGGGGTGGGGGAGGAAGGAGAGGAGTCGATGAGTGAGTTGGTCGGAAGGTCGTGTTCAACAAGGGTCAGGCTCTTCGCTAAGCCTTGATCACGCTAAATGGACCTCCTTCACAAATCCTCACTTGACCATGCTAATCTTGGTTGTTACTCCCCAGCTTACACACATTTCTCCTTCTGCTACTCACACCCCCTCTCCACCCCTCTTTGCACCCCATGTTTCTAACGCCCTCATCTCCGTCCTCCCTGCCAGCCAGCCAGCCAGCCGGCCAGTCTGGTCCACCCTTGAAGCTCAGGGTCAGGAACTCTGGGTTCCTCTCTGTGTAATGTCTGCGGCTGTGTTGAGTAAGACGGGATTAACAAAAGTCTTAATGGATGGGCTTCTATTCCCTTTAATGCCATCGCCTCTCTGCTCCCACCTTCCTCCAAGTCAGACCCTTGGAAGCCTTCCATTAAGGCCCCTTCCCTCACGGTGTCTCCAGTAATCAAACATTCCCTCGCAGTTTATACCCCCACCATCGCATCCGAGATCTGCCGTCTGTCTTAAGCAAGCCACGCAGTTCCCTGGTACTTCCTTCATCCCTAGTATTCTATTCTCCTATCCTTTTCTCTCCATCCTCAGACCCATGCTGTCCCCTGTCCGCGTCCCAGGCTGTAGGAGTCGGGGCTGAACTGACTCCTCGTGGGACGCTAAGTGTTGAAGGACCCACGTTATATATGCTGATGGAGTGAGGTGTCTTCTAATCCCAAGATACCTCGGGGTTGGTTGGTTGGACCTGCCCCGGGATGATGATGGAGGGATGACCTGCCCAAGGTCGGCTGATGATGGAAGACTCCTCCTCCCCCCTCGAAGACAGTGATGGAAGAAATACGTACTGTGGGCACGTCGACAAAGACATTCCTTAGGGACGCCTCAAGAGGGAAGAATCCATCCTTTTAATACCTTATGGGGGAAGCATCGAGCTGTGAACATCTAGTGACGGAGGAACCATCCTGGGGCGCCTAGACGGGAATAGCTAAACCCGTTCTGGACACATGAAGACCGTTGAAGCCACTCTGGTGCTCTTGGTGGAGGAAGAAGCCATTGTGGAAGGCCTGTGGGAAGCAGGATTCTCCCTGCGACGCCAGGCTATTGAGGATCTCACCCTAGGACTCTTAACGGAAGGTTGACCTGTACTTAGACTCTGACGGAAGTAGGAGCCACCCTAAGGCGGTAACAGAAGATGGGTCCAGCATGGGACGCTGGTGAAGGAAGGACCATCCCATGGCACAGAAACATGACATTCGGCCTCCTACCGAGACGCAGACGAAGAAAGGACAAGTCGTTGCTGATGGAGTAGGATTCCATCCTGGATGCTAAGGGAAGGTGGACCCACCAAACAAACCTGCCGGAGGAAGAACCTTCTACTTGAATGTTGACAGAGGACGACCCGTCATCGGCCACTGACGAAGGAAAAGACAACCATGGGACACCTCAGGGAAACGAAAACCATCCTAGGATGTCAACGAAGGAAAAGCTTAACTTTAGGATGCCTGAAGGAGAGGAACTACCTTTGGATACTGCGGAAAGGAGGATTCAGTCTTAGGCACTGACGGAGGGAGGGAAGACCCGCCCTGTGACGCATGAGGGAGGTGTGGAACCCACCCTGGAACGCAGATAAAGGAAGAGCAAAACGTAGGATTGCATGGAGGAGGAAGTAACAACTGTAAGACGCCGTCGGAGGGAGGACTCGTCCCCTTTGCGATGCTGTCTGAGGCGTGACTGGGTGTTGATGTTGTCTCCGGTGGTCTTATGATAGCCTGTGTGTTATGGTTCCAGTACACGTCTAGCTGGCGATGTGTGAGTTTATATTTGAGAGTCTGCACGCAGTTGCGTGCGCGTTTGACACGCATACGCATATTTGTGTCTCGTTAGCATATGATCATTGTACGCTCATCCAGTGTTCACTCTGCAAGCACCTTACGTTTGTATAGTAAACAGTTTAGTCAGAATCTTTGTTTTGTGTACCATCACCACATGTTCTTTGCTTGGCGTGAGAGCACTGCTTCTTCGACTCACGTTTTCCTTGTAATTACCCTACGTTATTACGGTGTCTACTGGATAGTTATGATACATTTACGGTATACGATAATTAAACTATGATTCAGTGCTTTTTGTAAATTTGGTGGAAGAAAATGCTTTTTCACCGCTTTGTATATTATCACTGAACGCGGCCAACTTCTGGCATGCAGTGACTGGATGTGTGTCCTTGGTTCAGTGTATTTTCACTGTACGTTGATGTCCAGTGATCAGCTTGGGATTACTATATTTTTGTTTTTCGTATTCAGTTAACATATTGTAATGAATTTGTATCTAATTAACCGTGATAGAGGTCTGCTTTGTGTATCTAATTAACCATAATATAGGTCTACTTGGTATGTAAACTTAACCATAAGTCTACCTGGTGTGTCTGATTAGCCATGATATAGGTTTACTGAATTGTCTGATTAGCCATCATGGTATAGGTTTACCAAGCGTGTTTACCCAAGTCTGTTCAACCACAAGACTCTGTCTTCCTCGTGTCTGGTGTGTCTGTGTCTTTTCAACCATGGTGTGGATCGACTTGACGCGTCTGTGTGGTGCATCTGTTGAACCGTAACATATGGCAGTGTTATTTATACACAGAGACCGACACGGCTTGGGCAAGACAGTTCCTGTCCTCGGTCATGGCCACCTCGAGTGAAAGGAAGTTAGGGGGGGGAAGGAAAGGAATGTGGGAATGAGACGGATCTCCCGAGGTGGGAAGGTTACAGGAAGAGAGGAAAGACGAAAGAAGGATGAGAGATCCACAACTTCGCCCTTAGAAGGAAGAAGGAAGTATCATCATGCCTTCGTGCGTCTTTGAAGTCGCTCAAAATCAGTATTGTGGAGGCGTAGATGTGCCAGCGTATACGCATACTGTGGTCGTTTAGTACGCCATGTACGAGGAACAGAAGGTTTAGTGTACAGATTTTGTGCAGGTGTTTGTTTTGTAGTGAGTGGCAGCGTTGTACGTTTGGCTAGTGGTGTTGTGCAGCGAGCCAGCCGTGGTAAAAGCGCCGGAACAGCATTTACGGTTCTGGTGGTTGTAAAACAGCTGGGTGGCTCTGCGGGTGGCGGCTGGATCCTGACCTTCCACCCGTGGTTGTGGGCGGCACTACTACAGCGGTGGGTGGTTGTAGGCCATACTACAGTAGTGGGTGGTTGTAGGCGGTACTATGGTGGTTAGTGGTTATGGGCTGCACTACAGTGGCGGGTGGTTGTAGGCCATACTACAGTGGTGGGTGGTTGTGAACGGTACTACAGTGATGGATGGTTGTGGGCGGTTGTGTGGTGATGGGTGGCTGTGGGCGGCAGTACAGTGTTAGATTGGTATGGTTGGCACTACGCAAAGGTTGTGCGTTGTAGTGATTGGTTGCAGGGAGACATTACTGTAGTAACTGGTTAAGTCAATGAATGAGAACAACAGACCGTTGGTTCCTCTCTAGGCTGTCTGTGATGCGAGAACAGATGAGAATCACAGAGCATGATGTGCGCGGAGTGGAAGAGCCAACAGCTGACTTCATAAGTGCCTGGTATCTGTCTTAACTATGGAGGCGCAAATCACATCGTTTTGTAACAGACTTTGACCCGAGGTCATTCTCGAGTCTTCACTTATACTTATCTGTGGCGTTGCTCTCAACTTCTCTTGTTGGTTAAGCATTCTCTGTGTTAACAATCCCACAAATTTATATCCATTAGTACGGATAAGTTCAGGCTAATCTTGAGTCTTGAATAGCTGCTTAGATTAAGATAGATCAGAATCTTTGATAATTCCGAGTAGCTGTATTAGATTAACTCTTAACCTTCTCTCTTTCTCAGTTAGATAGATTAAGGTTGTGGGCTGCAGTAGTGTGATAGGTGGTTACGGGCGGCATAAGTGTGACAGCTGGGTCTGGGCGGCACTAGTGTGGTGGGTGGCTCTGGGCGGCTGGGTCTGGGCAGCACTAGTGTGGTGGATGGCTCTGGGCGTCAGCAGTGTGACGGCTGGGTCTGGGCTGCGCGAGTGTGATGGGTGGCTCTGGGTGGCAGCAGTGTGACGGCTGGGTGGTGTGACGGGTCAGGAGACAAGCAAGGTTTGAGCGAGGGAGGTGTGGGCCTGGTGGCTGAGTGTGGTTGTGTAGACCGGCCTCAGCCCGACCCTAGGGAGTGCTACCGCCTCAACAGACAGGACCAGCCTTTAGTTACAATCAATCTGGGTGGAATGACCTGCAGTTGTTAATGTGTATGTTGTATGTATTTGTGTGTTTGTGTTTGTTTTATATATCTGTGTTAGTGTGTTCTCAAGGCTGGCAGTGTGTGTATGGTCTGGGCATGACCAACAGAGCCAGTCTACGCCAGCATGTTGCCTGTGAGTCACCAGACCCACACATACACACACACACACAGTAGGTGTACAGGGGTCACAGCAACACCCTCAGATGGCCTCCAGTAAGTGACCAACTTGGAAGGGTCTGCACAGCCATGTCACACTGGATGGTCCACAGTCAGTGGAGAGCCTCAGCCAGGTCCTACGGAGCCAGTCCACACTAACTGGCCGCTAATGAGTGACCAGAGTGAGCCAGGAGGGGGCCACAGAGCTAGTCCACACTAACTGGCCACTGGCGAGTGACCAGTCTGGGCCTGGGCCCACGGAGCCAGTCGACATAACAGTCGGGCGGAGTGACAGGATCGAGACATAAACATTGCCAGAAACCTACACCTCTGCCTCCCTGGCCTGGGAATCGCCTCGTTAGGGCCTCCGCTATACATCATCCGCTGTATATCTGTCATGGCGCCCTGGGAAGCTATATATATACTCCTGCGGCAGGAGATACATCCCGACGGGCAGCACACCATTCTTCTGTATTGATAATATAGCCTGAGAGACAGTGACAGGCCTCATAATTTCCTTCGTGGCTGCAGACTCTGGAAGCGTTTATATTAACAATTTCCTCCAACGAGAGTTGTCTCCTGGTAGCTGGCGTTCGACGGGGGTTTGTTCTTCGGCAGGAGCAAGCGCGCTCCTGGCGATGCAGACTTGCTGCAGAAAGGCTCGTTTTAGTGAGTCTCATTTTATCGCTCGTGTGATGAGAGATTTTTTCCCCCACCGCGGCTGCAACTCTCGGGGGCGCCGTGCGTTCCGTAGTCCACTCCTAATACTTACCCCGCATCTTTTAATGAGTGTGTGAATTATGGCGTGATTTCTGTTCCCAGCTCTCACGTCCTGTTGGGGGAAATATATGAATTCTTGCCGCGTCCTCATCTGGTGAACTATTCCAGCCTTGATTCATATTGCATTAAAAAGAAAAAAGAAAAAGGAAAATTGATTTCTGTCATTTTTTTCTGGCTCTCGGTGGCTCTGGCCAGCCAGAGGCCGCTGGGGTGTTGGCCTCGGCAACGAGTTATAATAGTCAGTCAGGTTCGAGAGAGCAATGTACTCGCCGTCAGTGAATAACTTCCATTTTAGTTACGTAAAGAACCTTAGTTTTTAGTCTCGTGGCCTTGAGCAAGGTGTTTGCGACCCTTGGATATGATGAGACTGGTCTTTGACCTGAACCCTTTGTGGTTCAGATTAGAAGTCAGGTCGTCTTGCGAAAGGATTGTACCGCATGGTGCACAGGGATCGTACCGTCGTGCCCAAGGGTCTCACCAAGGTGCTCCGGGATCGTACCGTCATTCTCATGAGTCGTACCGTCGGTCTCAAGGGGTTACATATGATTTAACTCTGGCTGGGAACCCTTTCGACAAACGTTATTTGGGAACCATAGCAAAGAGTCATCAGGGCCGAGAAACTGCCTACAGACATTTTGCACCTCGTCCTTGTACCGTCTTCGGGTCATTGATAAACGAAAACACGTTGGTTTGAAAGCTGAATCTAAAAGGGGTCATCACGACCACTTTACGATGAAGTTATCTTTATATTTTTTCTTATTAGGGAAAAGATTATTGATTTTTCAGGAGTTTTGCCTTTGAATGTTGATAGAATTGTGCCAGAGTTATGAGTAATGTACGACTGGAAGATAAAGAATATATTTTGTACCCCCAGCTGTGTGCTGTAGGTGTTTATACCTTATCTGCAGACCCGGAACGAATAGAGAATCTTCGCAAATATTGAAATTGACTTGCATTGCGATATTTGTTCCGGATTCATTATTTCTTGTATCTCACGCTTGGCCAAGAACTCCCTCGCCTTATAGTGATGGTGGCGTTGTGTTTTTATGCTCGTTTTGTTTGCATATTACGTCTCTTCTCCTTTCCCTGAAAGATTATTATTAGCGATGAAAGCAGACGATATCCTTACCTTTGCGGGGTGTTTCGGGGTCTTGGGTTCACGGGTTCGAACCCATTGCCGCGAGAGGCGAACCGCTTCATGACTTGTGTATGTGTGTGTGTGTGTGTGTGTGTGTGTAGGGGGGGGGGCAGAGCCTCGCGCTTTACCCTTGCAGGAGGGACCCTCCCACCTCTCTCTCTCTCTCTCTCTCTCATCTACCACAACGCCTCTCTGCTTTTTTTCCCCCAGCGACTCTGCTATTGTGTCACTGGCGCGCGCGCGCGACGACGACGCCGCCGCGCCGCCCTTAGCCTCTCTCTCGCGACTCGTGGCTGTTCAGTAAAATTTTACTGCCGGCCGGGATGACCTGTGATTACTACTGCCAGCCATACGACCTCTGCATTTGGAATGATGATGCCCCGGGAACAACCACCTCCGCGGGGGGGAGGGGAGGAGGGCCGCCTGAAATTGGTAACGTTGGTTGAAGCGGAGAAGTGACCCGTAAATAGCCAGATGGAGGGGGAAGAGGAGGAGGAGGAGAGGGCGGGGAGGTCATGCCGTGACCAGAGAGGCCCAGGTCAGGCGAGGTCAGGCATGTAGGTCACTCACAATGAACCCTAACGGTAATACGACTGAACTCTGGCCCTCCCCTCTTTTGTGCTACGCTAGTGTTTTCATTCTCTTCTTCTTCTTCTTCTTCTTCTTCTTCTTCTTCTTCTTCTTCTTTCCTCACCATCCCTCCCCTCCTCCTCCCCTCATCATCCCCTCCTCCTCCCCTCCTCCTCCTCCTCCTCCTCCTCCTCCTCCTCCTCCTCCTCCTGCCTGCCGAGGAGGTGAGAAAGTGCGGGGGATTGCAATTCCTGTGTGTGGGGGTACGGAGGGTATGAAGGATTGACTCCCATATGACTACACTGCTTTACGTGACGAGAGGCTCTCTCTCTCTCTCTCTCTCTCTCTCTCTCTCTCTCTCTCTCTCTCTCTCTCTCTCTCTCTAGTACTGTACACTTTATGAGACTATTATAATCTGTAAATCAAGCGAGACTCCTCTCTCAGAAATATCCAGATTTTTTTTTCTTCAGAATATCTTATTCGGCTGTGGTGGTTATTGCATTGTGTTCCTCATCACTGTCAGGCGAGGCAAAATATCGATGAATTTTAGGGGGGCAGTCTTTTAGCTGCAATATATTTTTTTTAAATCTTTTTTTTTTTTCTCTCTCTCTCTCCTTTTGGTTGGCTGGTATTGCTTTGTTTATTTACGTGTCAGCTGACGACGCATCATGGCGTTCGAGCAGGAGGGCAAAAGCGTCGCAAACGCACGACGTTAATGCGCGATCGCAAGCGTATTGTTGGATTACGAGGAGACGCAGCGAACGATATACAACGAAAGTATAATTCATGTACACATTATATCAACCAAAAAGGCCATTAATTCGCGTCTCTTCAGTCCAACTTGAACCCTCGTGGTCTGCGTCCAGCCACAGAGCTCTGGACCTAACGCACTGCTGTCCTAAAGGCCGGTCGCAGCTGGACGGCTCCCCGGGCTCTTAGTTCCATTTGGACATCGAGTTAGAAGAGAAAGAGTTGAGGATCATAGGGCGTAGGTCGGGGTGCCTCTGTGGCAGCGCATAGGGTCGAGTCGACCATCGCGTTCCGTTTGAGGGATCGACCGTATTGACCTGTGTGTGTGTGTGTGTGTGTGTGTGTGTGTGTGTTCTCTCCTCATCCGGGTGGTTCTCTGGTCCTTGTAAATATCGGGTTGTGGTACAGGTTGTAAACATGTCTGACCCGAGAGTGACATCCTGGCTGTTGCCCCGGGTCAGCCCTGACCTGTTGTTGTTTCCGTGATGTTTGTGTGTGTGTGTGTGTCTGTGTATGTGTGTGTATGTGTGTGTGTTTGTGTGTGTGTATGTGTGTGTGTGTGTGTGTGTGTGTGTGTGTGTGTGTGTGTGTGTGTGTGTGT
>JAYMFT010195400.1:0-11781 GCA_038088735.1 Panulirus argus
ATTAGGGCCTGGCCGTGATGTGGACTTCTGTCCGTGACTGGAAAAAAAAAAAAAAAAAAAAAATCATATCAGGCACTGCCTTGGTCTAGCAAATGCTGGATAAAAGAGCCTTTCATTTATGTGTTGTAGTTTTAAGTTCATATAGCATTCTGTCCACAAACATACTCTCTCCATGTCATGCTTAACACTTGACAACACCCAAGTCATACAGCTCATTCTTGGTAACTCTAGATTTTCCTGTGGTGAGCACTATCTGCTAGCCCTGCCTTTTGGTAAAATGGTAGGAACAATAAACAGAAGTAGTAGGAACGAACGCTTAGGTAGGAGCATTAGGTAGAAACATCAGATAGAAGTAGTAGGTAGGAACATTAGGCAGGAGCTAGACTTGCCCTCTGCCACTGGTCAGTTAAGGGTGAGGCACTAAATGCTAAGAAGTGGCACTGGAGTTCACTAGTTATGGAGACTCTATTGCCTTGGCCACTCATTGATGAAGTTTCAGTAGGGAACAGGCATCAGAGATATAGATAATTTGATGCAATGGGTCACTAGGAAGGTGATGGCTTTAACTGCTGGTGATGCACCAAGATTAAAATGTACAAGAGCCATGTCAATGTTTAAAAGTTTATGATATACTGGGACTGAATGGCTCTAATTGTTTAGGTGACAATTTTCTTGAAATTTCAAATTTTTCTAAAATTCAAGCTGGGAGAGAGGAATTTCTTAACATGGTTTGGAGTGAAAGGAGTAAATGCATCTACATCACTATTCTCTTTCTATACATTTTTGCACAGCTTACTAAACAAAGGTGAAGTCAATCAGATGAACTAGCTGAGGCTTTTCTGTAACAACTCAATACTTAAACTAACTAACAACTTTTAACACAGAAATATGGCTAAAGTTACTAACAGCTCAACTCAGAAATACAGCCATAGTTACTAAAACTAATCATAAGGTACTACACATGGCATATTTCACCCATATTACAGTAAAAGCACCAATATACAGAGATTTAGCATCAATCTCCAATGCCAAAAGACATTAGAAAGTTACATCTTTTATGAGAAGCTTTAAGCACAAAATGAAGTGATATTTTTATGTTCCTACTTCTGAAGTCTCATGGACAATACATTTCTGAAGACACACTATCATATCCCTTAAAATAAACGAGAGCATGGATGTATACTAATGTGGTATGTGAGAGAACCACTCGCACTGAGCAAATAGATGAATATAATGTGATGTATTATGAAAATTAACGTGAACCTTCATAAAGCCCAACTCAAATACTTAAGAATATGAGCCAGCTGGGTGATAAGGAGGCACTATCTATAAGCATTGCCTTTTAGTCATCTTTCCTTTGCATTTGCAATCAATAAGAGCAAGTACTAAAATGGTCAATAAAAAGAATTTGCAGCATTACATATAAAGAAATATTACACTGCAATTTCTACTATTTCTGTGATTTTAGCCACTAAATTGGAAACCTCCAACAAAGAACAGTCAGTAACAATAATTCTACTGAAAAAGTTTTGCATTTAGTGAAACCTCATGCATCATGTTATACAAGAGAATACAAGGGTACAGCTGTAACTGCACTACCTTACTGCCACTATACCATCTACTATTTCCATCAACATTTCCTTTGATAACTCAATATGGCTGTCATCCCTTTAATGATGAATGGAGGTAAAATGACTTTATATACATTCAATAAAATTCATTAATTTCAGTATTATTATTACCTTATCATTAATTCATTTCTTGAAATTTAAGGAAAAAACAGTTTTTACTATGTGGGAACTTCCCATCACCAGAAGAACTCTCATCCATTCTGTCAAGCTCCAAAGAGGTTTACTGTACATGGGAACATGACCAAATACAATTTCAACATACTCACCTGAAGCTCCACGACAAGATTCTTGGTTAAGTGATTAAGATGATCAAGTTCATCCTTTAAAGTCTTCTTTTCATCCTCCAAACCCTTTAGTAAGCCTCGGACATGGTGAAGTTTCAACTGAAGGCTTTCTGTTGCCTGAGCATCAAGGAATAACTGTTTTATGGCTGCCTTCAATTTGTCTCCATCTCTTAGATCTTGGTGTTTAAGGCTAGTGAAATTTAGAAATGAATCATCTTGATTCAGCAAATGACTGATGTTCTCTGAGAAATCATCAAGATCCTGTTGAGTTAACTGTTTGAATAACTGTGAGTGTGATGACTGGTTTTCCATACTTGCACTACCCTCTTTTAATGGTAGAATATCTATGATGCTTTTTGTAGATTTCTGTCTATCATTGAAACAACCAGATTCAACTTCATCAAAAGATCTAATGGGATGTGGCATGTCTTTTTTCTGTTCACGTCTATGATGATCATCATGTGACTGACTGGTTTCACTAAAGTGAGGCTGACTAAGATCAGAGTTTGTTTCCCTCATGCTGTCACCTTCCACTTCCCCTCTAAGAGTGTGAGAAGAAAGATCCTGTTTCTCAGAAAATGCAGAATGCATGAATATCTTTAGCATTCCTGCTGAAGCTTGCAATGAAATTGTTAATTCCTGAACTTCCTTCTCCAAATTTTCAACAACAACACGGTCCCAACGGCCCTTCAGAATAGACATTAACTGTGGGTATGATTTTGTAAGTACAGAACGAACTTGTTCATCTTTGTCTACATCATCCAACATTCCTTCACTCATGGCAGTACTATCTAACACTGATCCAGAATTGCTAGTTAATTCTGTATCTTCACTTGGATCAGGATAAACAGTCTTACCCATGAGACCTGTTGACAGGGCACTGTCTTCTGTGAACATATTCAGCTGACTAGCATCATTATCCTCAGGCATATAATCAGACAAAAATGAGAGATCTAGGACCTTCCCAGTACACATTTCTGGTTGTTGTATAACACTATGGTCATCAGTATTTTCATTATGTACTTTATGATCTTGAGACTTGTGTGTGTAGGTTTCTGCAACACTGTAGTAGTGCAGCAGCTGCAGTGTTACATGTGACAGGAGACCTACTGTTTTTTTGTACCAGTCCCTGAAAGGTTTCAGATTTGAGTGTATTAGTGCTCTTGTCTAAGAAAAAAGTAATTTTCCTGAAGGATTTATCATATCATAACCGACAAAAAGAACATTCATATATAACAGTCCTTGAATACTACTTCCGATTACTAAAATAATCAATCTGTTAACATTAACCTATATAGATATAGAATTCACAGTAAAACCTGTCACTGTAGTAGTGAAAATAAAAAGCACAAACCTGTCACTGTAGAGGCTCTGGAGGTGTCGCTGGAATAGGAGAGAGTTAACATCAGAAGCAGGTTCTATTATCTTGTGAAGCTTGTCATTTGCATCTTCCAGCTACGTAAGAAGACAAGCAGGGGGACATCAACACGTACCAAAAGCACACGAGTGAAGGAGGTCACAAGGTTAGTACTAATGAACAAGGAGTTAATCTGACTAAAGTGGCAACACCATACATAGTAACATTGGATGCATCATACACAAAAATACCAAACATAAAACATTACTAAACATTCTACAGTTATTGACAAAATCTTTACAATACAACAAGAAAAAATTAAGGTACAAGCACTCTCAACCACATGAAGTTCTACATGATATAAATCATGTATACATATTGAAACTTTTGCATAAAAATAATTGTACAAGAAACCTTAAAATAATACCAACAAAAAGCAAAATAGTGCAAAAGAAAATGCTCCAAATGTCAATGACAAGAAAAAAATTCCATTTAAGTACAGAAACAAAAAATTATTGAATCAAAACCACAATTAAGGAAACCAAAGACAATACAATAATAGGCATCATTAAATAATGAATCTTGTGAACACACAAAAGCCATGATGTGAGAACACACTACTCTTTCTACAGTGCAACCAAAAAAGCTGAAACCTTATGACATGCTAAGTTTAAGAAAATGCTGGGGGGGAAAAAAAAAAAAACTATGATTACTTAAAACTGTAAGTACAAGGCAACAAAATACATTTTATATAACAGCTCTGGTTTCCATGTTACTCCCTTGTATCCATATCTACACACAAATCAAAATCAAAATTATCTATTTACTCTCCATCAATACCTTTATATACCTCTCACCCAATAGACCACTTTCCACAAACATTAATTCCTTATCTCCTTTGTGCTGTTCCATTTTTAATCTCTCAACCTGTCTTGGATTTCTACATCTATGTATTATTCATGCAATTACTCCCTTGTGCCTATATCCTCACTCTTCTTTAAATTTTAAAGTATTTTTTTCAAAATAA
The DNA here is from genome assembly GCA_038088735.1 of Panulirus argus. Taxonomy (NCBI): domain Eukaryota; kingdom Metazoa; phylum Arthropoda; class Malacostraca; order Decapoda; family Palinuridae; genus Panulirus; species Panulirus argus. The sequence continues at coordinate 4,300 of JAYMFT010195400.1, forward strand.
CCTAACAATGCATTTCAAGTTTTCTGCCTTTAAATTAAAATGGCTCATGTAGCATCACATTTCTGCATATTTCTACCTAAAACTGTATCTATTTTCTTAACTTGTATATACCACTGTAATCATTCATTCAACATTCAACTTCCCATCACTTCAGCAAACTCTTATCACAGTTACCTATCTCAGACTTTATCTCTGATCAATATAACTATTTCATACATTCAATTTCAATCACTTAAACTTTCTTGTCACTTCTGTTTTACTCTTACACCTCATTTACAATAGCATGAGCTGCTTCCATTCCTTCTAAAAACACTTCCAGTAAATATGAAGCTCAAATATTCAACTCCTTGATACCCTAGAGCAGGGGTCAGCAACCTTTTGAGCAGTGTGCCAGTTTAACATTAATGCCTTTTATTTTTCTTCCCTATCTTGCATGCAAGGTGTTATTTCTTTCAGCACTATATAGCCTATGAAAAGGATGTACAATACACATTCTCTCTCTCCTCTCTCTCTCTCTCTCTCATTATTTTGTTGTTTAACTTTTTTCTTTGCTCCTTCGAATCACGTGGCATGCCATAGGCAAGCACTCTGCATGACAAGTCTGGCACGTGTACCAAAAGTTGCCGACCCCTGCCCTAGAGAGTGTATACTCTCAAACCCCCTCCATAACATTTCAATCTCAATTACTGCATCTGATCTCCACATCTAAAAATAATTAATTCCATATTTCAAGCAAATCAACTGTCCATAAAATAATCTAAAACTCAACTTTTCTTAGATATTATGTCTGAACTCTGTATTCCTGATTGCCAAAGAGGACAACGACAGGAGTAAAATTACAATGCAAAGAACCCTTTCTTCAGGCTAAAGCAATTTTTGCTATAGCTGCATTTACTCTCGAGTATTAATGGTCTGTATGCAACCCTCTATAAAATGACAATGCATTTGCTCAAGCCCATTCGGAAGGGGAGATGGAAATTAGCCACAAAAGTTCTTACATACTTTTCTATATTTCGGCCACAACTTTGAGCTGAATTTTACACTTCAACAGTAAAGAAAGATTTTGCAGTTTCCTTAGCTGTCACTCTTTCCCTAACTCTGTTATAAAAATTCATGACTTTGTAATATGGTCATTCACCAACAAAACATTATAAAATCCAGTTTCTTTGTATCACCCTTTCCCTTAACTCTACATATACTTCTAGCTAGACTGTTATCATACCATTCAGGAGTGCAGTTCATAGATATTAGAGCATAACCCATCCCTAACAGACACCAAACACACATTTCACCATCTGGTGCAATATGCATTACTCTCTTTACGAAAACCTTGCACTAACTCTTTTAATCTCTTCCATGCCTCAGATACTCAAAATACCCCACCATCATACTCAACCTCTCTCTCTGAAACAAATTTAAAACTTTGAAGCATTTCTTCCATACATCCTCATTCTGAAGCTTGCTAAAAAACCACAGGTGTTCTCCTCTCTACCAATAGTCTATAACAGACCCACGTTGATACCATTAACATACTCTTCATACTTATCTGTGAAAGCGTTTAAGCAATGAGCAAGTAGCTCATTTACTTTAGCTCTAGCTATAATTCAAATGACACTCACAGACTGCAACTCTCAAGAATTCTCTTTAAACTTCAACTGATGCATAATATCAAATGCTACAGTAAATAAAGTATAAATAATATTTCTCCCAAAACAAAAATTGACTTTTTGCCAGAATACAATAAGATTTAGACAGCATTAATGAGGAATCATGTACTGAATCCACACTTAGAAGTAAAGGAAAAAAGTTTTTCATCAGCTTCTAATCTGGAAAAAAAAAAAATTTTAGTGCAAGAAATCATCTTTGAAATATACTTCTCCCCAAATCATGTGCCCCTAATTGAAAACATAAAGGAGCACTGCTAAGCATATAGTTTCAAAAACTTACAGTAAGAACAGTTTAGCCACTTATATGCTGGTTTTGAATCCTGTGGAGCACTTAATCAGTGTGAGTTAAAACAATATTTTACCCCCCAAAAATGAGGTGTAACCAAGAGGAATAGCCTTCTCTGACCATCAGAAAACATATGAGGCAAGCAGATGCTCATTCAAAGGGACTTAATGACCACAGAGCATCATAAAATGGCAGGGCTCAACGATTCATCATCACCTATGGATTTATGAGCTTCTGAGAGCACATCCATGTGAAGCAGGAGGATTTCAAGTCTATGTTATGTTCCAAGAGAGCATAAAAGTCATTTTCCTTGTACAAAAAATGTCTTTACCTTACCAAAAATATAAAAATAAAACTAGCCCTGGAAAATCTAACAACACTACGGATAAAAGCAGGCTGTGTTGCCACCATGTTTTAACATTTATTTTCCACCTCAAATGTGAATGAAATGATAATCACTTTACTTTTATTGTATCAAAATCAACAATCTTTTCATGTTCTTCATCATCAATACTGATACAGATTTTTCATATACTGTAAATCAGCAGAAACAACACTGGTACTGGTCCCAACAACTCCACAAACTGCATCATGCCCCCCTTTTTCATACCTGAAAAGCAGTGGAATTGATGTTTAATTCTACTGAGAACTTAACACTGATATAGTGGCATGTATTCTCAATCCATATGTGTATGGGTGAAATGGATGTCAAAGCAGTTAAAGCCTTCCTAAAGAAGAGCTTTGGGAATAAAAGCAAAATATAAGCTTACCCTTAATGAAAAACTGACCCTCATACTCTTCTGAAGAAAGTACACCCAGGGCCACACAAGGAAAGTCAACTATATCCTGACAGTTATCATCGAACTACAATGTTTGCTGAATGCTATAGATCTTTAATGTTAATGTCAGTCAAAAAGTGGTGCCTTAAAAAATCCAAGGTAAATGCCATCTACCTTTCACCATCAGCTCTACAGGACATGATGGGCTGTGATAAGAAGACCAACATCTCGATCCTATCAGATATGTTCCTGGCTACTTATGATTTAAAGTGGCCTCGATAAATAAGCAAATGTTCTTCTTATTACCTTTCTGGGATATTGTGAAATGTTTTGAGTCTTGACTCAACATAAAGGATACTATGATGGAGAAATATTCTGGAAGTACTAAAAGAGGTTTATCCTCATATTCAACCACATTTTTTGCTGTACTCTTTTTGGGGATAGATTACTCATTTCCCTTAATAGATGATCTTCAAAACTAAATAGATTTGTATGTCCAGACACAATGACTTTCACAACCTCTTCTTCTAGAGACCATGATTATATAAGGATATCAGACATTGCAGAGCCACAGAGCCCACACAAATTACCAATAAAAAAAGGACACTTGATAACTCCTATCTAGGCTGAGATGAAGACACCATAAGATTTCCATGGAAAATTAGGACCTCCATGATCCACTCTATTGGGGGCCAGTGACATATACGCTGACCCCATAGGCAAATGCTAGAGTAAAGTACTCTTACATGGAGCAGTAACATTACTGGCCTTACTTTTGTTGTGAAAAAGACCAGAGAAAAACTATAAACATGTATAATGAGCTATAACTACCTTTCTAGTTCCTCTTAGATAAGATTCAGAAGACTGACAAACAGGCTGCTACTGTCCATAAGTGGGCAGTCCCAGTGAGTGATACACCTTTCAACCTACAAACAAGTGTTCCAACATCTTATGATATAATTTAGTATTGTCCCTTGCCTTGAATGTGCTGTCCATAAGTGGGCAGTCCCAGTGAGTGATACACCTTTCAACCTACAAACAAGTGTTCCAACATCTTATGACATAATTTAGTATTGTCCCTTGCCTTGAATGTGGCTAACAACACCAAAGTCCATACACAATACCTCCACCATGAAATATATACAATACCTCAAACCTGAAAACATTATGGGAGTGTATGAAGAACCAGTGAAGGACAAACCTCAACAGATTATAAGGGTCTGTGATGAACCAGTTAGGGAAAACCTCAACACATTATGAAAGGGTGTGAGGAACCAGTGATGGACAAACCTTAAAACATTATGAGGGTTTGTGAGTTACCACTGAGGGTCAAACCTAATAACATTATGAGAGTGTGTGAGGAAAAAGGAACAAAACTCAACATATTAAGAGGGTGTGTGAGAATCCAGTGAGGGACAAACCTCAATACATTATGAGAGTGAGTAAGATACCCATGAGAGATAAACTTCAACACATAATGAGAGGATGTGACAAACCAGTAAGGGATAAACCTCAACATATCATGAGGTTATGTGAGGAACTAGAGAGGGACAAACTCCAAAAAATTTTGAGGGTGTATGATAATCGAGTGAGTCACAAACCTAAATACATTATGAAAGTGTGTGAGGAACAAGTGACAGACAAACATCAAAACATTAAGAGGGTGTGTGAGTTACCAGTGAGGGTCAAACCTCAAAACATTATGGGAGTGTGTGGAGAACCAGAGAGTGACAAACCTCAACAAATTATGAGGGTGTATGACAAAAAAGTGAGGGAAAACCTCAACACATTAAGAAAGGGTGCGAGGAACCAGTAATGGATAAACCTCAAAACATTATGAGGGTGTGTGAATCACCAGTGAGGGTCAAACCTAAAAACATCATGAGAGTGTGTAAAGAACGAGTGAAGGACAAACCTCAACGCATTAAATGGGTGTGTGAGAATCCAGTGAGGGACAAACCTAAATACAATATGACAGTGTGTGAGGAACCAGTGATAGACAAACCTCAAAACATTAAGAGGGTGTGCGAGTTACCAGTGAGGGGCAAACCTAAAAATATTATGCGAGTGTGTGAGGAACAAGTGAAGGACAAACCTTAAAACATTAATAGGGTGTGTGAGGATCCAGTGAGGGACAAACCTCAATACATTATGAGAGTGTGTGAGAAACCAGTGAGAGACAAAAATCAACACATTATGAGGGCGTGTGACAAATCAGTGAGGGATAAACCTCAACAGATTATGATGTATGAGGAACTAGTGAGGGAAAAACTATAAAATATTATGGACATGTATGATAATCCAGTGTGCGACAAACCTAAATACAATATGAAAGTGTGAGAAACCAGTGATATATAAACCTCAAAATATTAAGAGGGTGTGGGAGTTACCAGTGAGGGACAAACATGATTACATTATGGGAGTGTGTGAAGAAACAGTGAGGGACAAACCTTAACAGATTATGAGGGTGTGTGACGAGCCAGTGAGGGAAAAACCTCAACACATTATGAAAGGGTGTGAGGATCCAGTAATGGACAAACCTCAAAACATTAAGCAGGTGTGTGAGAATCCAGTGAGGGACAAACTTTATATGATTATGAGGGTGTATAATCATCCAGTGAGTGACAAACTTAATTATATTATGAAAGTGTGTGAGGAACAAGTGACACACAAACCTCAAAACATTAAGAGGCTGTGTGAGTAAGCAATGAGGGTTAAACATGAATACATTATGGGAGTGTGTGAAGAACCAGTAAGGGACAAACCTCAACAGATTAAGAACGTTTATGACTAACCAGTGAGGGAAAAACCTCAACACAATATGAAAGAGTGTGAGGAACCAGTGATGGACAAACCTTAAAATATTATGAGGGTGTGTGAGTTACCAGTGAGGGTCAAACCTAAAAACATTATGACAGTATGTGAGGAACAAGTGAAGGACAAACCTTAAAACATTATGAGGGTGAGTTACCGGTGAGGGGCAAACCTAAAAACATTTTGCAAGTGTGTAAGGAACAAGTGAAGGACAAACCTCAAAACATTAAGAGGGTGTGTGAGAATCCAGTGAGGGACAAACCTCAATACATTATGAAAGTGGGTGAGGAACAAGTGACAGAATAACCTCAACACATTATGAGGGCGTTTGACAAACCAGTAAGGAATAAACCTCAACAGATTATGAATTTGTGTGAGAAACTAGAGAGGGACAAACTTTGAAACATTATGAGGGAGTATGATCATCCAGTGAGTGAGAAAACTAAATACATTATGGAAGTGTGTGAAGAACCAGGGAAAGACGAATCTCAAAACATTAAGAAGGTGTGTGAGTTACCAGTTAGGGTTAAACCTAAATACATTATGGGAGTGTGTGTAGAACCAGCGAGGGACAAACCTCAACAGATTATGAGGGTGTGTGACGAACCAGTGAGGGAAACACCTTAATGCATAATAAAAGGGTGCGAGTAACCATTGATGGACAAATCTCAAAACATTATGAGGGTGAGTGAGTTACTAGTGATGGTCAAGCCAAAAAACATTTGAGTGTGTGTGAGGAACAGGTGAAGGACAAACCTCAACACATTAAGAGGGTGTGTGAGAATCCAGTGAGGGACAAACCTCAATAAATTATGAGTGTGTGAGAAATCAGTAAGAGACAAACAATGCATTATGAGGGTGTGTGACAAACCAGTGAGGGATAAACCTTAACACATTATGAGGATTGTGTGAGGAATTAGTGAGGAACAAACTTCAAATTATTATGAAGCTGTATGATCATCTAGTGAGGGACAAACCTAAATACAATATGAAAGTGTGTGAGGAACCAGTGAAAGACAAACCTCAAAACATTAAGAGGGTGTGTGAGTTACCAGTGAGGGTCAAATCTGAAAACATTATGGGAGTGTGTGAAAAACCAGTGAGGGACAAATCTCAACAGATTATGAGGGTGTATGATGAACCAGTGAGGGAAAAACCTCAACACATTATGAAAGGATGTGAGGAACCAATGATGGACAAACCTCAAAACATTATGAGGGTGAGTTACCAGTGAGGGGCAAACCTGAAAAACATGAGACTGTGTGAGGAACAAGTGAAGGATAAACCTCAACACATTAAGAGAGTGTGAGAATGCAGTGAGGGAGAAACCTCAATACATTATGAGTGTGTGTGAGAAATCAGTGAGAGAAAAACCTCAACACATTATGAGGAAGTGTGACAAACCAGTGAGGGATAAACCTCAACAGACTATGAGGTTGTGTGAGGAACTAGTGAGGGACAAACTTCAAAACATTATGAGGTGTATGATCATCCAGTAGTGACAAACCTAAATACATTATGAAAGTGTGTGAGGAACCAGTGATGGACAAACCTCAAAACATTATGAGGGTGTGTGAGTTACCAGTGAGAGTCAAACCTGAAAACATTATGGGAGTGTGTGAAGAACCAGTGAGGGACAAACCTCAACAGATCATGAGGGTGTGTGACAAACCAGTGAGGGAAAAACCTCAAAACATTATGAAAGTGTGTGAGGAACAAGTGAAGGACAAACCTCAGCACATTAAAAGGGTGTGTGAGAATCCAGTGAGGGACAAACCTCAATACGTCATGAGTGTGAGAAACCAGTGAGAGACAAACATTAACACATTATGAGGGCGTTTGACAAACCTTGATGTTGACTTATGTCCATGACTGAAGGCATTGGGGAAAAAAAAATAAAGGGGGGGGGGGGGGGAGAAACATAAAAGAAATAAAA
>JAYMFT010195411.1:0-11781 GCA_038088735.1 Panulirus argus
AGAAGGTAGACAGTTCCAGAGCTTCGACGTGTAGGGAAAGAAGCAGTTATCAAAACGGCACACCCTTGAGTTGCCGAAGGCCTCACAATAATCATGTGACGCAGCAGCTTGCTGAGTATTCTGTGGTCTAGCTCTCGGGAGCAAAAGCCAAAGTAATACCTATAGAAAAGGGAAAGTGAACCAACATTGAGGCGTAGAGCAAGGGGGTCAAGTTTGGAAGTTAGCCTGGGACAGTTTATAAGTCGGAATGCTTTCAACTCGACTCTGTCAAGTTAGGAAACAGCTAAAACCACCCCAAATGTGGGAGCAGTACTCCATACAAGGACGAATCAATCCTGGGGATAGGAAAGTAAGAAAATAGTACTTACATCTTCCATGTGTTTTAAGAGGCAAATAAAAGGCAGAAGAAGGGGGCTGGAAACCCTCCCTACCTTGGATTATTCCCTTTCAAACACAGGAACAGAAGAAAGAGCCAAGCAAGAACTTTTCAAAAGCTTAAACTGGAGTGTCTGAATGTGTGTTGAAGAAGGGAGAAACAGGTGCAATGTTTGATAAGATGAACCTGGATTTTCTGGATCTGAATAAAGCAAAAGGTGAAGAGGAAAAGGGTAAGAAAGGTAAGGAATATTCAGGGGGGCAAAGTCTGTGGGGTCAGAATGAAGCAGACTACAAGAGGTGGATGATTTTTAGTGTAATTCACCTAGTAGTCAATGGAGTGAAGAAAGGAGGGTTTCTGTAATTCTGTACTCCACTTGGGTGGTAAAATACTCCTTGTAGTACCTGTGCTCATTGTTTACAAAATTTCAGGCCACCATCGCTGCGTTCATAAGCCACGGTTCCAGTGTTGCCCACAATTATGCTATGCTTGGCACATGACTTTGTTTATGGCTTTAGGTACTTGATCTACTTATATACTTTCTTATTTTGCTTACTTTCTAACTTTGCCTGATGTAAGGGAAGGACCATGGCACTGTGAAGTGTGGGCAGCAGAGAAAGGATATGGTAATGCTACAGCCAGAGTTGGAGGGGTGGGACTCCATGGTTGATGCCTCTATGACATCCCTCACTTGAATGAACTTCAAACATTAGGGTAATCCCTCTTTTCCCTTAAAGGATTCTGCCTATATCAAAACATCCCCACTACCATGATCGTACTTTTTAAATTTAAACCATGGAAAAGCAGGGAATACATGTTCCTACAAGCAATGGAGGAATTAAAAGAAAATTGCATATATAAGTAAGTGGGGTTGTCAGATGTGAACTTGATGAGGGGGTAGCAGGTTGGATGTCTGTTAATTTTTTGGTGGAGGCATGTGTATTGGTTTTAGGAAAAGATGAAATGACACATGTAAAAGAAAATGTGAATGTGAATAAGCTTAGTAAAGAGGACTGTAAGCAGGGATACCAAGACTGAATGAAAGTAGCACAGGGAAAGAATATATGTCACTAGGGAAGTGGAAGGTGTTTAAGGAAGCCATGCTTCCATTACTCATCAAAGGATGAGGCATGAGGAAAATGAAAGATGTGTTTTTGAAAAAGGTAAGTGATTAGTGGGATGAGGAACTTAGATTGCTTGTAAAAGAGAAAGGAAAAGTGTACTGATGGTGCCTATATGGAAGCAATGAGTGATTGGGAGGTATGCAAGAGAAAGTGGCAGGAGGTCAACAAAAAAGGTAGAAGAGCTGAAAATGAAGGCAACTGAGAGATAAGGTAAAACTTTTTTTCCACCCCCCAAGTCACGGACAAAAGTCCACATCTAGGCCGGCCTTATTTCAAATATAGAGAGATTTATGAAACAGAAAAAGAAAAGACAAGGGAAAGTATTTATGAATTTTTGAAAAAGTGAAAGACCTGTCTTCTGAAATGTGCCAGGTCATAGTTACTGGGAAAGACATAAGAAGGTAGAGAGTTTCAAAGCTTCGACATGTAGGAAAAGAAGAAGGTATCAAAATGGCCCACCCTTTGAGTTGCTGATGGCCACACAATCATGTGACGCAGCAGCTTGCTGGGCATTGCATGGTCTATCTAGTAGTGTGGGCACACAAGTATCCAGCCGTTGGGAGCAAAAACCAAAGTGATGCCTATAGAAGAAGGAGAGTGAACGAACATTGTGGCAGAGGGCATGGGGGTCAAGTTTGGAAGTTAGCCTCAAACAGTTTGTGAGTCGGACTGCTTTCGACTCAATTCAGTCAAGTAAGGATACAGTAACCATCCCAAATGTGAGAGCAGTACTCCATACAAGGATGAATCAATTTCCTGTATAAACAGCAGCTATTCAGAAGAGGTTTCAACATCAAAACAGGACAGCCAGTTTCTTAAGAGGCAAACTCAGCTATTTCTGTAATGTGAGGTTTCCAAGAAAGAGTGGATGTTACAGTAATACCAAGTATATTCACTGAGTCAAGAGGTGGAATTATGGAACTGTCAAAAGAGAGACGAGAGTTGTGAGGTGTTTTCGATAGAGAGATGGGTAAAAACTGGGTCTTTGGAGGCATTAAACTTAACAAGATTTTGTGTACCACAATGAGATACCCTGTCCAAGTCTGAATTTATTGAGGAAGCTATTAAAGACAAGATGCAGATCTAGTGAGAGAAGAGAGAGCAGAAACGAAGGATGTGAATTAATGCAGTGTTGAGTTGTCAGTGTAAGAGTGCATTGGATTATTTGTAGAGAGGAAATCGTTGAAAAAATGGAGAAAAAGTATATGGGACAGGATAGAACCTTGAGGGACACCGCTGTTGACAGAGAAAAGGGGAAAGACTGATCTATCAATAACCACAGAGATAAATTGGCAGGAGAGGAAGCTAGATATGAATGAGCAAAGTGAGGGAGGGAAGCCAAAACAGCACAGCTTAGAGATGAGACTCCGATACCACAATCTGTCAAAAGCCTTAGATATGTCAAGGACAACTACATGTGATTCCCCAAAGTCTTTCAGGTATGATGAACAGACATTAGTAAGATAGGAAAGAATATCACCAGTGGATTTCGCCTTCTGGAAGCCATACTGGTGACTGGAGAGAAGATTGTGATTTTTGGGTTGTTTAAGAATATGGGAACTGAGGATGGATTCAAAGACTTTGGAAATGATAGATGACAAAGCAATAGGGCGATAGTTAGAGGGGTCAAATGGTCACCCTTCTTAGGGATGGGATGTATCAAAGCATGTTCCCAAGGAAAAGGAAAAGTTTTGTTTTTTTAACACAGAAACAGAACAGACAAGCAAGCACAGGTGCAAGTTCAGAGGCACACTCTTTCAGTACATGAGGATGGATGCTATCAGGACCATAAGCCTTGCTTGTTTCCAGAGAAAGAAGCACTTTTCGGACAGTCCAAAAGGAGATTACGGTAAGAGGCATACTTTTGGTCACATCAAAACAGGACTACCAGACTAGTCCTGCCATCTTCTCTTTACAAACACCATACACCTACTCAAATCTCTCTCTCTCTCTCTCTCTCCACACACATACACACATAAGTACTCCTGCCAATTCCTGTCCACACAAACATTTTTAAGTATTATCATGACTGCGTCCAGCAAATCCATGGCCCCTAATCTCTGGCGTCATGGGGTACTGAGAATCTCTAGGTTTCTGTCTGACTCTATTGACAATGAGAGGGTGGGCCCTGGCAGTAGTAGTAACAGCCCCTCCCACAACCTTTCCCTCTTTGTTAGACTATCCTCTTTTTCTGTTCACTAGACCAACATTCATAGTCTCTCTAGTAACCTCTCCTCTGTCAAACACCATCCATCTAGTACCTCTCCTAATATCTTACTTCTCTCCAAGACACAGTTGGCTGATGATGCCCTCATTAGTCTCTTATTTATATCTCCACCCACGATTCTGGTTCAAAGGTGGTGTTTGTGCTTACTCCAACATCAACACACCTGTTGCACACCTCAAGGGCTTGAGTCCCTAAATTATGATGTTATTTGGTTCAAGGTCTGTCTCCCAACTACCACCCTTTTCCTCATGTTTTGCTTATTGCTCTCTTAATTCTACAAATTTTATATCTTTTTCGACTATCTAAACTCCTGCCACAAGACTTTGACATCCTCTCACCTGCAAGCCAAGATCCTCTACCTCGGGGATTTCAACGTTCACCATGAGGAATAGTCGAATTTCTCCCATACAAATGGAGTGAGTGATGCAGTAATGTTCTCTGTTCTCAATGCTTTAGAGCAAATTATGTCCCACTCTACCCATTCCTGACTGCAGTGACCACTCTCCTAATATTCTGGATCTGTTTTTCACCTTTAGTCCAACCTGCTGTAAGTATACAATCTTGTTCCCAATTGGTTCATCTGATCACATTCCCATAAATATATCTATTATAATGGCACCTCCTGCTCCAGCAGCCCCTTCTAAGCATAAATACTGGCACCTCAACAAAGCTGACTGGAATAACTTATGTAACTGCTTTTCTGATTTTGTTTGGGTAAATTACTGTCTCTTATGTGGCGATGCTTCTGTCTATGTCAAATGCATAGCAGAGGTTATTCTTTCAGGAATGGAAGCACTTATCCCCTCTTCCTCCAAGTAGACCTTTTCATCCAATCCATGGTTTAACCATCCCTGTTCTGAGACCATTCAGGCAAGGGATGAGGTATATCGGGCTTGGAAAAATGCTCCTTCCTCTGGCTTCCATTCACCTTTTGTCATTGCCCATAATCTCTGCAAGCACGTTATCCTTGAGGCAAAATGTTACTTTATTCTCAAACTACTTCTGTCGCTCTACCTTTCCTTCACTTTTCCGCACTAATGGTACTATAGCTGTCTCTCCCGTAAATAAAGCAACTCTCTTTGGTTCCCGTTTCTCCTTTAACTCGACAGTGGATGACTCTAGCATTCCTTCACCCCCTCATGCTCCTCTTACTAATCCTAGGTCCCTCCCCGTAATCTCTTCCGTCGGAAAAGTGCTTCTCTCTCTGGGCACAAGCAAGGCTTATGGTCCTTATGGCAGCCATCCCCCTGTACTGAAAGTGTGTGCCTCTGAACTTGCAGTTGTGCTTGCTCGCATGTTCCATTTCTGTTTAAAAACCATAACTTTTCCTTTTTCTTGGATAAAAATCCACATGAAGGCCAGCCATAATTAAAAAATAGAAAGAATTATTAAATAGAAAAAGAAAAGACAACAGAAAGTAATTACGAATTTTGGAGGAGGTGAAAAACCTGTCTTTTAAAATGTGCCAGGTCACAGTTATTGGGAAAGACATGAGAAGGTAGAGACTTCCAAAGCTTCAACATGTAGGGTAAGAAGCAGTTATCAAAACGGCCTACCCCTGAGTTGCTGATGACCACACAATAATCATGTGACGCAGCAGCTTGCCAAGTATTGCGTTGTCTAGCTAGCAGTGAAGGCACATCAACAGCCAGCTCTTAGGGGCAAAATACCAAATAGTACCTACAGAAGAGGGAAAGTGAACCAATATTGCAGTGTATGGTAAGAGGGTCAAGTTTGGAAGTTAACCTGGGACAGTTCATAAGTTGGACCACTTCCGACTCAACTCTGTCAAGGATGCAGAGAGAGAGCCACCCGAGATGTGAGAGTAGTACTCCATACAGGGATGGATCAATCCTTTGTATAAACGGAGCAACTGTTCTGAAGAAAAGAAGTTTCAACACGTAAACAGGACACCCAGTTTCCTAGAGGCTGACTTGACTATTCCCATAATGTGGGGTTTCCAAGAAAGAGTGGATGTTAAAGCAATACCAAGTATGTTCATTGAATCAAGAGGTGGAATTACAGAACCTTCAAAGGAGAGACACAAGTTGTGAGGAGTTTTCGAAAGAGAGATGTGTAGAAACTGGCTTTTGGAGCCATTAAAGTTAACTTGATTTTGTCTACCCCACTAAGATATCCTGTACAAGTCTGAGTTCAAGAAAGTTGTGTCAAGACGAGTTGCAGAGCTAATGAGAGACGAAGGTGTAGAAATGAAGGATGCGGATAAATACAGTGTTGAGTCGTCAGCATATGAGTGCGTTTGATTTATGTGTGTTGGAGAGAAAGTCATTGAAAAAAGGAGAAAAACTGTATGGGACAGGATAGAACCTCAAGAGACACCACTGTTGATGAAGAAAAGGGGGGAGGCTGATCCATCAACAACTGCAGAGACAGATTGACTGGAGAGGAAGCTAGACATGAAGGAGCAAAGTAGGGGAGGGAAGCCAAAAGAAGGGAGCTTAGAGATGAGACCCCAATGCCACAGCCTTTCAAAAGCTTTGGATATGTCAAGGGCAGCTACACATGACTCTTAAAATCTTTCAGGGATGATGACCAGACATTGGTAAGATAGGAAAGAATATCACCACTGGATCTCGCCTTCTGGAAGCCATACTGGTGATCAGAGAGAAGTCAGTGCTTTTAAAGGTGTCTGAGGATATGGGAGTTGAGGAGGATTCAAAGACTTTGGAAATGGTAGATGTCAAAGTAATAGGATGATAGTTATAGGGGTCAGGATGGTCACCTTTCTTAAGGATGCAATGTATCAATGCATGCTTCCATGAAGAGGGAAAAGTTTTGGTTTTTAAACAGAATCAGAACATATGAGCAAGCACAGGTGCAAGTTCAGGGGCACACTCCTTCAGTATGCGGAGATGGATGCCATCAAGATCATAAGCCTTGTGTCCAGGGAGAGAAGCACTTTTCAGACAGTTCAAAAAAGAAACAATGAGGAAGGGCATAGGACAAGCAAGAGGAGCATCATGAGGTAAAGGAATGTCTGATTCATCCAAAGTGGAGTTAGAGGAGAAACAGGAACCAAAGATAGTTGCTTTGTGTACAGCAGAGACAGCTATAGTAACATCAGAACGGAAAAGTGAAGGAAAGGTAAGGCAACAGAAATTGTTAGACATGCCCTTAGCTAAAGACCAGAAAGACCTATCAGTGCATGATAAGGAGAGGTATCGCACTTCCTTTGAATAAATGAACTCTTTGCCTCATGGATGACGTGCTTGCAGTGATTATGGGCAGTAATAAAAGCTGAATGGGAGCCAGATGAAGGAGAGTTTTTCCAAGCACAACATGCCTGATCCCTTGCCTGAAGGGCCTCAGAACAGGAACAGTTGAACATGGATTGGATGAAGAGTTCATTTTGGAGTAAGAGGGAATAAATGTTTCCATTCCCACTAGAATAACCTCTGATACGCATTTGGCAGAGACAGAAGCATCACTACATAACAGACAGTAAATTAATTCAAGGAAAATCAGAAAAGAAATTACATAAGTTATTCCATTCAGCTTTGTTGAGGTGCCAGTATTTACACTTAGAAGGGACTGCCGAAGGGGGAAGTGCCGTTAGAATAAATACATTTACAAGGGTGTGATGAGATGGACCAACTGGGAAGCGAGATTTTTACTTACAGCAGGATGGACAAGAGTTGAAAAACAAACCTAGAACATTACACTGTGAGTGAAGTCATCAGTGGATGCAATGTCACCAAGGAATTTCTTACCCCAAAGGAATCCATCATTTCCTTGTTGTTGACTGTAGCATAGCCTTGAAGCTACAGGAACCCCATAAAAGTGGTCCTGGGGTAATATAATCAAATTACATACAGTACTCTCTCTCTCTCTCTCCAAAATTAAGTTTTGAGAAACAAGTGTCTATCATCTAAAGTCATTCACTCAGCTTACGATAATGAACAAATGACGTAGGCAGCACCTTTAAAATGTGCCAACAGGCTTAAATGAGAGTGACAGCCTATGAAAAACAGTTTCATTCCTGCCCAGATTTACTTTAATCTCATTTAAGACAGATATTTATTGCAGAACTGACTCCCATTACATGACACTAATATCAGAATTTGACTTAGCAGCTATCCAATGAAGTCAGAGATCGTTCAATACTGACATACCTGATCCCGGACAGCCTGCCTTTGTTCGTTGCTGTGTTGTGGACATCTCAGGGATCGAGTACACATTTTATGAGTGTGTTCAGAGATGACTCCACAAATCTGTTTCAGCATGGCACGCTTCTCCTCTGCTGTTCCTGTAGCCAAAGTACTTTCAACGCTGCTACTAGATGATACACTGTCAGACTTAACCTGTTGGAATTTTTTAATCATTAACTAAGAACATAAAAAGCTGCAACTTCCTTTAATTTATATGGTTACTGTAAAAATTTTGGAACACACAACCAGTTTCATCTTTATGAAGAAATCATTCTTCATAACCTTATAAATAAATGTATTATTCAATGTGATCAAGTCACTTTTTCTGGTATCTTATTTTCCTCTAACTTTACCCTGGAAAATTCCACATCCATCATCCAGCCTCCTCTGACAGCCTACAACCTTTTCTGACTGAGCATATAACCTTTCCTGTATTTTCTTCACACAAGAGCGCTCTCCCACCTACAAGTGGGCAAGGCGTATGATGTAGTTACTATACCTCCTCATATCATATGGATATGTGCCTCAAAACTAGCTCTGATTTTTGTTAACCTATTTTGTCTCCACCTCTATATCCCATCTTGGAAGCAAGCCTTAGTGCACCCTGTCCCTAAGAAAGGAAACCATTCTAACCCAATCACTCTCACTTCTGTCATCTCCAAAAGCTTTAGAACTTTACATAACTCATTATTTTTAACAATTAAATCTCATTCCTTTTTTATCTCCGGTCCTCCTCTCCCAGGAAATTTTGTAATTTTCCAGTAACTATTCAATATCTGCTTTCTAAACCTCATTTTTTTGGCTTTTCTGCTTTCTATTCACTAATGCACAGCTTCCTTCCTAATTTTTTCACTGCAAGTGTTGTCAATGGAGTGAGTTACTTCTCCCTCTTACTCCATCAGCAGTGGTTCTGTCCTGTTACCTACCCTTTTTCTGCTATCCATAATAGATCTGTCTTCAAGGTTTAATCCTAATCACTCTTATGATATTTATAACTCTCTACATAATTCAACTCACCCCCATTACTGACTTCAGTACTTGTTCTTTTTCTCCCATCTTGATTCGGACCTGTGCACCATCTTTGAATGGGGCAGCAAAAACCTGACTATTTAAACAATGAAAAAATATAATTGCTACCTATATTTCTTTGTAGATCTCCCTTATTCCCTTCTACAGAATTTTCAATTGCCATAATAAAAACCCTGCTAAACCTAAGCATGTTGTAAATATCCTTACCATCATTTCTATCAAGGAGACCCACATAATGATCTTCAAAATGTTGGGATGATGCATAGGTGCTTATATTATTTTTCTTCTGAGCAGCTATTCTCCTTTGTATAAAATAATGTTCATCTATCTGAGGTGGCTGCTCTTCCACTTCTGTCTTAACCAGAATGGAATTAAAAGCCTTACATTTTATTAATATTCATGCTATCTATCATCTGTCATCACTATCCACCATGATATTCCTGCCCTATTTTCCACGAGTACTATTTCAGCCACTGTTCCTGTGAGCTGTCTGCATGTGTCCCAGCCACTAAGACCCAGACAAGCAGCATGCAACTAGCCACCACTTTCCATTGTTTCTGTGCGATGAGAAACCATAAGAGAAATGACGATTATGACATCATCTTTCCTTGAATAGCAAAGCTGTTGAGATATTTTGTCTTTCCCTATTCAACTTTTCAACACCTTTAAGTTTCAGGCTTGCATTCACTTGAAGAGCTTATATTAATTTCAACATTCTTTTCCTCATACTCTTCATTTTTCTTCTCATCTGAGATAGGCAAAACTCTTGTGGTCCTCCTAATATCTTGTACATATTCCATCTCTTTTCTGTATCTAGTATTACTGAGGCAAGTAATAAATGGCATGATAATGAATACTTTTACAAGGAATAAAAAGCTGATGATGAAAAAGTTTAACGAGTACATCAAAAGAAAAATTGACTACTGCAGTGTTGTACTGTCATTGATCAAACTTTTATTAATTAAATAAGAGCCCAGAAAAACTTTACAACTGAGTGAACAGAACACCTGCAATACCATGAAAGATTGAGGAGCAGCAACTACAGTATTCTGAAAAAAGAAGAGAAAGACATGATACTTAATGCACGGCAGCAAATACAAGCACAGACAAAGACAAAAACAAATATATAAGAACTAAAAGCCTTACATATGGGAAGAAACTGATCTAATCTACAAGTATACCTAAAAATACATGGGAAAGACACTAAACAAAAATATGTCTGCCCTGTACATATGATGGCGAGACTTCAATGTTCTACCCAATGAGGGAAAGAAATTGTCGGAAGTAAGCTCCAAAACCTTCTAAAGGAAAATGCAGAAATTGTTGGAGAAAACACTGTATCTAACAAACATTAACAACTGCCAACAATGTAAGGCTGAAAAAGACTGGCACCATGAATCAAGCAAGTTATGTGGCAAGTGCTATGCACTAGTTCCACCTCAAGCAAAATATCTCATGGGTACTCATGGGGAGGCAAGCAGTTACTCCTTGGCCATTTATAGGGTTGTGTTCTGTATAATTATAGGGGTGTTCTGTTCCAGTGGATCTCCTTTTCATTTTCTTTTTACCTTACCACTCCTAAATTTTATCTTGTATATATTTTTCAGTATATTCTCTCTTGATCTTTATATTTCCTTTCTTATGCATTCACATTACCCTTTTCAACATTCTTTTGATCACATTCATAACTTTTGCCTAAATTTCATGCATTCCATTTCCTACAAATGTTACAGTGACCTTAAGTAAAGTTTTCAACTTCTTGTCAAAATAATCAAGATGGCTGAAGTACAATATATAAATGTGCAGGGAACTTCATGGACTTCACGAAGAGAAATCATTAATGGAAACACTTGTGAAACAAATGTTAAACCTTACAAGTAGCCAACAGGAAAGGAAATTGGCAATGCAAAAATTAAAGATCTGAGAGTACTGTAATCATGAATGAAAAGCTGGAATTTGGAGAGAAAAATACCACTGGTGAGTCATGTAATGAGTAGGGGAACAATGAGAACTTTCATCACAAGACATTTGTTTTCAGTCACCATCAAAACAAACTCAAATCATGAAATTTGAAAAAATGAAAAACTTTACAAGCAAAATAAAGGGAATGGAATAAACTACAATGAAATGTTAAAAGAACCCAAAATACAGTGCACAAAGAAGAAAAAGATGCAAGATAAAATGTGCATTACAACATGTTTCATTTATGTTAGCTGAGACAAGATGGGCAACTGAATATCTGATTAAGGCCATCTCATTAACGCTAAATATTTCATACATTTTATCATACATATTTGCTATTTCATACATTTTATCATACATATTTGCCATTTCTCACATTAGTAAGCTAGCTATAAGAACAGATAACTTGCCCCCTTCTCTGTTCCTTCTTTAGGGAAAAGTAAAACAGAAAGGGAGGATTTCCAACCCCACTCTCCCACCCCTTTGAATTGCCTTGCATGACATGTGGAAAATATGTGGGAAATATCTTTCTCCCCATCCCCAAGGATAATTATTATTATATTTGATCGCTGTTTCCCGTGTCATTGAGGTAGCGCCAGGAAACAGACG
The DNA here is from genome assembly GCA_038088735.1 of Panulirus argus. Taxonomy (NCBI): domain Eukaryota; kingdom Metazoa; phylum Arthropoda; class Malacostraca; order Decapoda; family Palinuridae; genus Panulirus; species Panulirus argus. The sequence goes on from JAYMFT010195411.1 coordinate 11,497, forward strand.
AAGAAAGAACCATCCCCTCACATACACACATATACATACATACACATATATGCACAGTACATATATATACATATCAACATATACATACATACATATACACAAGTACATATTCACAATTGCTCGTCCCCATCCACTCCTGATGCCACCCCGCCCCACAGGAAATAGCATCGCCACCTCCCGCGCAGGCGAGGTAGCGCCAGGAGACAAGCAAAACAGCCACATTCGCTCACACTCAGTCTCTAGCTGTCATGTGTAATGCACTGAAACCACAGCTCCCTTTCCACA
>JAYMFT010195433.1:0-11781 GCA_038088735.1 Panulirus argus
GATGGGGGTGAGCAAGTGTGAATATGTACATGTGTATATGCATGTGTATGTATGTATATATGTATATGTTGGTATGTTTATATATGTACTGTGCTTATATGTGCATGTATGTATATATTTGTGTATGTGGGGGGATGGGTCTTTCTTCATCTGTTTCTTGGTGCTACCTCGCTGGCGCAGGAAACAGCGATAAAGTATAGTAGATAAGTAAATAACATGTTTATTTATATATATTTTTTTTTCATACATATTCACCATTTCATGCGTTAGCGAGGTAGCGTTAAGAACAGGGGACCGAGCCTAAGGGGATAATTGTCTCTTGGCCCCCTTCTCTGTTCCTTCTTTTGGAAAAGTAACAATAGGAGGGAAGGATTTCCAGCCCCCTGCTCCCTCCCCTTCTTGAACTTATTCAGTCTTTGGAACATTTTGTGATATCTGGTGACATACATCACATATACATATATCAACTATGAGACAGCAGATAAGGCGAAGTTCCTAAGTGTGTGGAGAGAGAGGTCTCTGTCCTTATAGGTAGTACACATATGTCTGATAGTGCTGTATGGGTGTAAGTCTTATGCCCTGAAGCATAGGAATTGAAGAGAGTGGATTTGTTGGAAATGTGATGCCTGAGTGTTGATCATGTTTAGGAGAATTAAATGTGGTAGTGAGTCAAATATGATTGAGAGAACTGAAGAAGGTGTACCAAGGCAATTGGACATATGCCAAAAGTAGGTGGAGCAAAGAAGGGGATGGAGAGATGAAATGAAAAAGGCTTTGAGTTATTTGGTCCTGAGCGTATGGGAGGGTGAGAGGATATTAAAGGAAACTTTTGTATCAGTGTATCAACTATGGACTACAAATGTGTCCACATATATGATAGAGCTTCATGTGCATGGGACAGAGAGACTTAAAGCAAAGTGGTATACTGGTGGTGATTTACTGACATTGGTTTGAACTACGTCATAAGTAGTAATCAGAGACATTGGTTTGAACTAGGTCATAAGTAGTAATCAGAATACTACCATGGAAAGGTCTTTGGAGCTTTTCTTTGGATAGGACGCTCTGGTTTTGATGCATTATTCCTGACAGATAGAGAGGGGAGGTGTGAATAAATGAGGTCATTCTTTTTTAGTTCTGGGTGTTACCTAATTGTTTACATGAGTTTACATGAGAAAGACAGACGACAGGAGGCCTGATTGGTGCATGACTGGGTTGCCTTTTGAAATAAAAAGAAAAAAGTTTAACTTGACAAGAAAATGTAATTTGTCTCAGGAATTTCTTAAGCTATCACTGACTCCCTACTGCTGCACATTAGCCTTCTACTGTCCTTGTTAATGCTGTTGTTTATGCAGTTTATTATTGCCATTTTTCTCAGAGTATACCAGAATATATAAAGTATTTGCCTAAATGACTTTTAAAGGTATTTATAGTCTTAGCATTCGCTATGTCTGATGGTAACTTATTCCATTGCTCAACACACCTATTTTGAAAAGATGTTCGTTATTTACGTTATCAAACTTGTTTAGAATTTTGAACTCTTGGATTAAGTTGGCACGAAGTGTACGTTTTTAAGGGAGAAGAGATCCCAATGTTTTAGCATCTCTTTGTATGCCAGATTTCTAAGGGATGGGATAAATTTTGATGCAAGTCTTTGTACTTGCTCAAATTTTTCCTTGTCATTTTCATAGTTTGGGGAACAAAACTGGACTGCACATTAAAGGTTTGGTCTCACTAGAGAATAATAAAGTGTGAATTATTTCAGGTGTCTTGTAATCTATGTTCCTGGCTATGAAACTTAACATTTGGTTGCCTTTTTTACTTGCTGCTTGACACTGATTAGTGTACTTCAGATTGTTGCTAATGACAACTCCAAGGTCCTTTTCTTCATTTACTTTAGTTAAAGAGCTTCTGAATAGTTTGAAATCATAATGTATATTCTTGTCTCCAAAGTGCACAACTGTATACTTGTCTACATTAAACTTCATGTGCCATCTGTCTGATCACTCTGTTAGTAAGTTATGATCACCTTGAATCATTTCACAGTCCTGTCTGTTTACAGCTCTAACTCCTAGTTTAGTATCATCAGTATATTTGAAGGTCTTAGATATGTTGAGGTTTCGCTGTTTAATACTACATGCTGCTTTCTTCTAGTAAGCCAGTCTCTGATCCATGTACAGAGTTCTTCACCGATTCCATGTTCTTTGAGTTTATGTAAAAGTCTCTTGTGAGGTACTTTATTGAAAGCCCTTTGGAACTCTGAGTATACTGCATTAGACGGTACTTTTTTGTCCCAGTTCTGATAAATGAAATTAAAAATTGCAGAAGATTTGTCAGGCAGGATCTTCTATTGCGAAAGCTGTGTTAGTTGTCCAATATTATTTTGTGATCATCTAGAAAGGTGGCAGTTTTATCTCGTATTATTTTTTCCATCATTTTACATAACACTGACATAAGGCCAATTGGGTGGTAGTTCAAGGCATACTTTTTGCCTCCTTTTTTATATATAGGAGTCACATTTGCTAATTTCCAGTCAGTTGGCACATGACCTTCCGATAGAGATCTGTAGAATATTTTTGATAGGGGTGTATCAGCTGTCTCCTGACCTCTTTTAAAAATCATGGAGTTATCTTTGGGAAATGGTGAATAATTTAAAAATTAAAGTCAAATCAAGAGTGAAAAGGTGATAGAAAGTGACTTAAAGTATGGTGAGTCAATTGTTGGCTTAAGGATGAATAGAGTTGGAGATTGAAGAAATACCATTAATGGGAAGGAGAAAGAAGGTAGACAGTAGGAGAACACCCTGAGGGACACTGCTAATGATAGTGTAAAAAGGAGAGCTTGTTCCATCAGTAACTACTATGATGAATAAACTAAAGCTATGCTTAAGAGAGCAGTAAAGCCAAAGGAAGTAAGACAACCCCAGTCAAATGCCTTGGAAATGTTGAGGAATACAACAAAGGATCTATCTGAATTCCTAAGAGAGGAGGACCAGAGGTGGGTTGCAGAGGAGAGAACAACAGTAGACCTTGCACTGCTAGCGTTGTTATTAGTGACCTGAAAGAAGTGGATTGGGACAGGTATGAGAAAGTGAGAGTTGAGGAGAGTTTCAAAGACTTTGGTGATAGTAGAAGTGACAGTGATGTAGGCAGTAGTTAGAAGGGCTTGACCAGCCTTCTTTCCTAGGGGTGGGCTGGACTAGAACATGCTTCCAAGACAAAAAGTTTAGATTTTATGATATACGAGGCAAACAAGAATCAGAGCTAGCTCAGACATCAGGTATGCCAAGTGGTCCATCCACCTTGTCTGCATGTAGCTGGGAGAGAGCTCTGAAGACCTTGCATGAGGAACGTATGGGGAAGGTTATTGATTAAGAGGGAGGGAGTAGGAGAAAGGAGTATATGTGGAAGCTTTTGATTTCACGCCTCACTATACTTTAGAGATATATCTTCGAGCCGTTAACGCCATCTATGGAAAATTTTGTCATATTAGCTAAAATATTAAGACATGTACATATAGAACATCACTTTTCTCTAAGGCTTTTTTTTTTTTTTTTTTCAGCCATGGACTGTGTGCCAAGAATTTCTCGTGCTCAGGTGTTTGATGCACTTAGTTCTATGGCTAACATTGCTGGCTACCGAGCAGTGGTTGAAGCTTCTAACCACTTTGGTCGCTTCTTTACAGGTAAGTGTGTGGATGGATGTGTTAGTTCACTTACCATTTATGTTTATGTATGGGGGAAAGTAGCTTCTTTTTTCCAAATATTGTCAAAGAACACATAACCAGTATCCCCAGGATCATTGATTTTTGTGTCTGATGAGGAGATGCACAATGAAGGGCTTTTCCATGCCCATACCTCAGGGTTTAGTTTTCATTTTTCACTAATTATAAATTAAAGTGAAGTGTGATGCTATGGACTACAGATACCATTTTACTCCCATGGTCCTGATAGTTGGAGTATTATAATTTGGTCAATGTTAGTGTGTTATACTTGTGTCTGTCCATCTTCTTCTCAAGCTGAGCAATGGCTAAGTGTGTTTAGTTTTTGGGTGGTACCCGAGATTGAAATATGATAAAAAAGGATAGGATAGACTGTTGATGGCCTTTTTGTATCATATTATGTCATGTCATATGTGAATGTTGTTGATTGGTTAAGTAGGATTATCAGGAAATGAATAGATCATTGTAAGGTGCCTGAGAATGAGTAGAATGCCAGTATAGTGTAATTGTATTGAAGGCAATGGGGACAAAGGTGAGGGCTTTAACTACGAGGTATAAGTTTGTTGGGAGTATGTCATAAGTTGTATTAGAGTGGTGATTGACAGGTTGGTGGCATGCCCAAAGCATCAGACTAGGGAGAAACAGTATAGTTTCAGGAATAGTTGAGGATGTGTGGATCAGGTGTTTGCTTTGAAGAATGTATGTGAGAAATGCTTTGAGAAACAAAAGGATCTGTATGTTGCCTTTATGGATCTGGAGAAATAATATGATAGGGTTGATAGAGATGCTTTGTGGATGATGTAAGGTTGATAGAGATGCTTTTTGGAAGATGTTACTAATGTAAGGTGTGGAAGGAAAGCTGTTAGAAGTAAGGGGATTTTATCAAAAGATTAAGGCTTGTGAGCAACTAGGTAGAGAGGAGGGTCAGTTGTTCTAGGTGTAGTGGATTTGTGGCATCACAATGGCTGTTAAGTTTGTTTATGGATGAGTTGGTGAGTGAGGTACATGCGAAGGTCCTGGATAGAGGGACAGGTATGCTGTCAGTAGGGGGGGGCCCTGGGAAGTGAATCAGTTGTTGTTTACTGATGACATGGCACTGGTGGCAGAGCTAAGTGAGAAACGTGAGAAGTTGGTGTTTGAGTTCAGGAGAGTGTTAGAAAGAAGGGTAAATGAGAATAAAAGCAAGGTTGTAAGGTTTACCATTGCAAAAAGTTGGATTAGTTAGGGGTGTGACTTAGAATTGAGAAAACTTGGAGGAAGTAGGGTGTTTTACATACCTTGTAGTGGAAATGGCAGTGAATAGAAGCATGGAAGCAATGGTGTGTCATAGGGTGGATGAAGGGGTGAAAGTTCTGGAAGCATTGAGAAATGTGTGGAAAGAGAGGTCACTATCTGGTAGGGCAAAGATGGGTGTGATTGAAGATCCAGTAGTCCAAATGATGTTGAATGGATGTGAGGCATGGGCTTTAGATGAGAATAGATGTAAGAGGGCAAATGTGTTGGAAATTAAATGTTTGAGGAGTGGTAATAAGAGGAATATGGGTGAGAAAGCCCAAGAGGGTATGTTGAAATGGATTGGACATATGAAAAGAATGAGTGAGAAGAGGTTGACAAAGAGGATATGTGTAAGAAGTTGATGGGACAAGGAGAAGGGGATGACCAGATTGGAAATGGAAGGATGAAGCGAATAATATTTTGATTAGCTAGGGTCTGAAGATGCAGGAGGGTGAAAGTCATGCATGGGACACAATGAACTGGATTGATGTGGCATGTAGAGGGCAACATGCTCTCAGTGGACTGAGACAGGGCACATGAAGTACCCACAGGAAACCACAGAAAGGTCTGAGGGGCTTGGTTGTGCATAGGGAGGCTGTGGTTTTGATTAATTTAACATGACATGTAGAGAATGGATGTGAGCAAATGAGGCCATTTCTTCATTCATTCCTGACACTATCTCACTAACATGGGAAAAAAATGAACAAGTATGAAAAGATTATTATTATTATTATTTTGGCTGAACTTCATGAATAATAAGAAAATGTTTTGGAAGGAGATGAGTATGATGAGAAACAAAGTGGAAATGAAGGCAACAGGGAGGAGAGGGGATGAGGAATTGGTAAGGTAACAGGCAAAGAAGAGGTGAAAAGACTAGGAGTATTTTTAGGGACTGTTGGGCGTTTTGAATGAAAGGATGGCGGAAGTTTTGTGTTTGGGACGAAGTGGCAAACTGAGTGAAAGAGTCATGGCAGATGGTATCGCGAAAAGATAATAGAAAAGTGAAAGTCTTGTGAAAGATGAAATGTGGCTGAGTAGCAGTAGTAGATGTGATTACAGTTTAATTCTCAAGAAAGGGGAAAACTATGCTTTTAATTGGTTAATCATGCTATTCATTACTTGCTTGGCATCAAGACAAGGTGCCTGAGGTCTGGTAGAAGGTACCTGTAGTGTCTTTATGTACTGAAGAGATAAGGGGGATAAAATTAGAATGCATCAGACCTCTTAATTTTCCAAACCAGACTTCTCAGAAAATGTACATACCTACTGTGTGCTTCTGCACCTCGGGACTTCAGGTTAAGTTTACCTTTTTCTAATGAATTTGCTGTCAATGTTCCCTAAATCTTTTCGAGCAAAACTTTTGTGTTGTTTTGTTATTTTTTATGTTTCTAATTGTACCACTGTAAACTGAAATGTAGAAAGAAAGGAAAAATATTTCTTTAGGTCACATGAGCAAAGAGAATATGGTACACTGTGATTTACCAGATACAGTAGTTTACAGCAGAACTATAGGTATCTTGAAGAACAGACTTGATGAATACTATGCCACAAGTCCATGACTAATATTATTTGTGCCCTCAAAACTACATGAAATATCTGAATGTGTTTGTCTTTAAACTATCTTTGTTGGTATTCTCCTCTTATCACACTAATTTCTGAGTTTGTGTTATCTTCCACAAATTGCCTCAAAAGGACACAATGTTTTTTTTTTTTTTTTTTTTTTTTTTTTTTTTGAATCACAGAGATGTAAGTTTGTTGAGAGTACCTGGTAAGGTATGATGGAGTGATGATTGATAGCATGGTAGCAGGAGCAGAACTTCTGACTGGGGAGGAGCAGTGTGGCTTCATTCAGGTGAGAAAGAGCGTGTGTAAATCAGGTGAATGCTCTTAAAGATATGTTTAGGAGGTACTTAGAGGAAGAGATTGAGTGAAGTGTGTGTGGCACTTATGGATCTGTAGAATGCATGTGAGAGGGTTGACAGGAAAGCATGTTGAAGGTGTTGCAAATGTATGGGTGAAATGTATTATCAGTCATACAGTTTTGAGAGTATCCTGGAGAGTAAGAGGGGATTGGAGGAAGGTGTGTGGTTCCCAGTGAATGTGGGTATGCACAGAGATGTGTGATGTATCCCTGGTTGTTCAGTCTGTTTATGGATGTGATGGTTAGGGAGATAAATGCAAAGCTGTTAGAATGAGGGATATATCTATGGTATGCAGAGAGTAGGAAAGTATGGAAGGTGAATCATTTAATGTTTTCTGTTAACATGGTCCTGGAGCAGCAGGATGGGTGACACAGGATAGTTTTAGTATGTTTGAATGGGGTGGACCTGGAGGAAGTAGAGTGCTATGGTTACCTGGAAGTAGACATGGCAGTGAATGGAACCATGAATGGAATCATAGGATGGAAGAGGAGGCTAAGGTTAAGGGCAAAGATGAAGATATTGAAGGTATTGTAGTCTTGACAGTGTTGTATGGATATGTCTTGGGCCTTTACTGCATAAGAAAGGATGTGTGTGAACTTGTTGGAAATGAAAAGTCTTATGAAAATTTTTGGTGTGAGTCAGGTTAATCCTTTGGAGAATAAGAATTTTGATGACAGTGTAAGAGAAAGGTGTTATACCAAGTACAGTGTGTATGAGAGGGCTGACCAGGGTCTGTGGAGAGGATGAACAAAGATAGACTGACTTGGAGGTAAAGGAAGCATGGGGAGGAGATGACATAGAATGAGTTGGAAGGATGGATTGAAGGAGGTTTTGAGGTTTCAGGGTTTGAACATTGAGGAGGGTGAAAAGTGTGCTTGGGATTGATTGAATGGAATCTCTGCAGTATATTGTTAGGGTGAAAACTGTGCCTGGGATTAATTGAACTGAGTTTTTGTGTTGTATGGTGAGGGTGAAAGGTGTGCTTGGGACTGATTGAACTGAATCTTTGTGGTGTATGGGGAGGGTGGAAAATATACTAGGGATTGATTGAAATGAATCTCTGTGGTATATGGGGAGGATGAAACGTGTGCTTGGGAACAATTGGAAATAAATCTCTGTGGTATATGGGAAGGGTGAAAAGTTCACTTGGGATTGATTGAACTGAATCTTTGTGGTATATGGGGAGGGTGAAAAGTGTGCTTGGGAATGATTGAACTGAATCTCTGTGGTATGTGGGGAGGGTGAAAAATGTGCTTAGGATTGAAGTGAATCTCTGTGGTATATGAGGTGATGTGCTGTCGGAATGAACAAGGGCCTATGAAGTGGTCAAGTTTAAATCATGGAATACTTTCTGGTTCTTGGCTTTGGATAGGAGGCACTGGTTTGAGACATTATGCTTAACACTGAGAGAATAGATGTGTACTAATGAAGATGTTTTTCATTTCTTCCTAACACTACCTCTCTAAAGCAGGAAATGCAGTTGAATTTTTTTTTCTATACATATTCGCCATTTCCCGCATTTGCAAGGTAGCATTAAGAACAGAGGACTGAGCCTTAGAGGGAAAATCCTCACTTGGCCCCTTTTTCTGTTCCTTCTTTTGGAAAAGTGAAAATAGGAGGGTAGGATTTCCAGCCCCCCAACCCCCATATATATATATATATATATATATATATATATACTTGCTTGCCATTTCCCATGTTAGTGTCTGGAACAGGCAAAGAAAAGGCAGCACTTCCTCACATCCATTCTGTAGCTGTCATGTGTAATGCACCACAATCACAGCCCCATCCACAACCAGGCCACACAGACCTTTACGTGGTTTCCCCCTGCTGCTACATAAGCCTTGATTTAGTCCACTGACAGCACATTGCCCTCTGTATACCACATCATTCCAATTCATTTTATCCCATGCACACTTTTCAACCTCCTGCATGTTTAGATCCTGATCGTTCAAAATCTCTTTCATGCCATCCTTCCATCTGCAATTTGGTCTATCTCTTCTTGTTCCCCTACTTCTAAACAAAATTATAGCCTCTCTGTCATTCTCCCCTCATTCGTTCTATTCATATGTCCAAACCAATTCAACACACCCTCTTCAACTCTCTCAACCACAGTGTTCTTATTAACATACTTCCTTCTTACCATTTCATTATTTACTGAATCAAACCACATATTGTCCTCACATTTTACTTTCATCACATCCATTTTCCTCAGAACATCCTCATCTATAGCTAATGCCTTGCATCTATACAACAACATTGGGACTTCTGTACCTTCAAACTTACCCTGTTTTGCCCTCCCAGATAATAACCCTCTCTTTCCATACATTCCTCAGTGTTCCAGAAATCTTTGCCCCCTCACCAACCATATGACATCCTCCACTCCAATGGTTTTATTCTTTGCAATGTCCACTCCCAGGTATCTAAAACACTTACATTAATACAAATTTTCTCCTTTCAAACTCACCCCAGCTAACCTGTCCCTCTGTCCTGCTAAGCCCAACAACCTTGCTTTTGTTTGCATATACTCTCAAATTACTTCTTCCAAACACTCTCCCATACTTAATCACCAATTTCTGCAGTTTCTTACTTGAAACTACCACCAGTGCTCTTCCTTAAGCAAACAACAACTGACTCACTTCCTAGACCTCTCCAACACCTTACACACTGCATACTCATCCCTCTCACCAAGATCCTTGCATATACCTCCTTCACCACCCCATCCATAAACAAATTAAACAGCCACGGTGACATCACACACACCTGCCACAGACCAACTTTCATGTGGAACAACTTGCTCTCATCTCTTCCTACTCATACACATGCCTTATGCTCTTGAAGAAACCTCTTCCCTCCCAAACCAAATGTTCGCAAAACCTTCCATAAGGAATCTTTATAACCCTGTCATATGCTTTCTCCAGATCTTTATATGCCACACATATATCCTTTTTTTCTCTAAGTATTTCTCACACAGTCTTTGAAGCACACAGCTAATGCACACATCCTCTACCACTCCTAGAATCACATTGTTCCTCCTTTGTCTGAGCTCTGTACATGCCTTTGCTCTCTCAATCACTACTATCCCATATAAATACCCTGTACATTCAACAAACTTATACCTCTGTAGTTTGAACACTCACCTTTGCCTTTATACAAAGCAGGATAAAGTTTTGCCGAGTGTATTTGGTATGTTGTACTGGAGGGTAGTGATTGAAAGAGGAACAGCAAGGTTTCACAAGTGTTAGAGAATAAGTGGATCATGTGTTTGCAATGAGGAAATACTTAGAGAAATGAATAGATCTGTATGTGACATTTATGGGTCTGGAGAAAGCACAAGATGGGGTTGATGTAGATGTCCTGTGGAACGTCTTACGAATATGCAGTAAAGGAGGAAAGCTGCTAAAAGCAAAGAGGATGCTTTTATCAGGGGTGTAAGGATGTCAATGAATAGGAAGAGAGGAGAACAAACGGTCTGCGGTGAGGGTGTGTGATGTCACTATGGTTGTTTAATTTGTTAATGGATGTGCTGGTGTGGGAAGAAAATGTGAGAGTCTTGGAGAGAGGGGTAAGCATGCAGTCTCTTAGGGATGATGACAGGGCCTGGGAAGTAAGTCAGCTGTTGCTTGCTGATGATACAGCACTGATGGTAAATTTGAGTGTGAAACTGCAGAAGATGGTGACTTAGTTCGGAAGGGCATATGAAAGGAGGAGGTTGAGAATAAATTTGAATAAAATCAAGGTTAACAGGTTTAGCATAGATCAGGGTCAGTTTGGTTTGAGAGCAAGTTTGAATGGAGAAAAACTGGAGGAAGTGAAGTGTTTTAGATACCTGGTAACAGACATAGCAGTGAATGGAACTATGAAAGCGGAAATGAGTCATAAGGTGGGTGAGACAGTAAAGGTTCTGGGAGCGATGAAGATTGTCTAGAAAGAGAAAACATTATCTGTGAGGGCAAAAATGGGTTTGTTTGAAGGTACAGTAGTCCCAACATTATCAAATGGATGCGAGACATGGGTTATAGATAAGACTGTGCAGAGAAGGGTAGGTGTGTTGGAAATGAAATGTTTGAGGACAGTATTTGATGTGACGTCGTTTGATTAAGTAGGCAATGAAAGGATAAGAGAAAGGTGTGGTAATAAAAAGAGTGGTTGAGATAGAAGGTATGCCGAAATGGTTTGGACACATAGAGAGAATGAGTGAGGAAAGGCTGACAAAGGGGGCATACTTGTCAAAAGTGGAAAAACAAGGAGAACGGGGAGACCAAACAGGAGATGGAAAGAAGGAGTAAAAAGATATTGATTGATTAAGGCCTGAACCTGCGTGAGGGCAAAAGGTATGCATGAAATATATTGAACTGGAACGATGTGGTATACAGGGATCAACATTCTGTTAATGGACAGAACCAGGGCATGTGAAGTGTCTAAGGTACACCATGGAAAGTTCCGTAGGGCCTGGTTGTGGATAAGAAGCATTGATTTTGGTTCATTAAACATGACGACTAGAGAATGGATATGAGAAGATGTAGCCTTACTTTCTTTGTTACTGACGCTACCTCACTAACGCAAGAAGTGGCGATCAAGTATGAACATTTTTTTCACATATATATATTATTCTATTCATATATGCCAATTCCTGCATTAGCGAGGTAGCATCAAGAACAGATCACCAAGCCTTAGAGTGGAGGTTTTCTAGCCCCACTCCCACCCCTTTTAGTCGCCTTCTGCAACCCGCAGGAAATACGAGGGAAGTATTCTTTCTCCCTTATCCCCTGAGATAATATATATATATATATACATATAAATATATATATATATATATATATATATATATATATATATATATATCTACTTTTTTATTTTTTTTGTT
>JAYMFT010195444.1:0-11781 GCA_038088735.1 Panulirus argus
TGTATGTATATATGTGTGCATGCGGGGGGATGGGGTATTTTTTTTCTTCGTCTGTTTCCTGGCGCTACCTCGCTGACACGGGAAACAGCGATCAAGTATAATAAAATAAAATAAATATATATATATATATATATGAATGGTGCATATGAATGATTGAGGCTTTTACTTTACCTGTTCATGGCACTACCTTGCTGATGCAGGAAATGGTGAACGTGCATGGAAAAAAAATCATAATTGTTTGTCTTCTACATTAGCAAGGTAATACCAGGAGCAGACCAAGAAAAGGCCTTATTCACTTACACCCATTCTTTAGCTATCTTGCATATATAATAGCATTAATGAGAATGCTTTGATAAGGGCATTCAGTTGCCTGTGTTGTTCCAGAAAAAAAGTAAAAAATAAAATAAGGAGGTGCTTTAATAGGATATGAGTGGTGGATGAATGGAATAAAATGAATGAGGATGTGGTAAATGTGGATATCACACATAAAATTCAGAAAGGTTATATGATAGCTGAGAATGTTTAAAAGACGTGGTATAATGAGAGTAAAACTCTCCTACGAAACTACATATAGGGTAATTAAATGCAAACATCCATATGTTACCTTTCTTCCATGGTATGGCAAGCTTGACAGTGACAAATCTGAGGCACTGGATGCTCGACAATTTTCTTTGTCAATTCTGCTTAGGCTCTTCCTTCCTGGTGTTGGTGGTCCAGGGCGAGAGTATGATGTCTGTTTGGAGGTTCACAAGAAAAACATATTACATAAAGTAGTTGAAGCAGTGGGTAGTGAGACAGTATTATGTAAACACAACTTCTGTTCCACTCTGTCAAATACAGCCCAAGGTGCTACATGTGAAATTTTCCCTAGATCTTGCCCAGACCATCTTACTAGTGTAGACTATCCTCCAAGTGTAGTTCTCCATCTATCTGTCTCTTAACATTAATGTTAGCAATTTCATTAGGAAAGTAAAATTCAGAATCTTGGAAGTACTTATGTAATGAAAATATTTTAATCCTTTAACATTCACAAATGAAGACCACCACACAATCAACATCTACAGAAAAAGGTCATTGTATTGAAAATTCTCACCACAGATTCAATGAAGAAGATTTGAGAGAGAGAGAGAGAGAGAGAGAGAGAGAGAGAGAGAGAGAGAGAGAGTTATGGGTGCCAAATTCTTCCACTAGATAATTCCTCTCAGTTACCTGAAGACATGATGAGGAGGGAAGTGTGCAGTAGTATCAATGTTATGACATGCCAATTTCTGCTTATATATACACAGTATCTGTATATATGTTAGAGATAAAGTTTGATAAAGTACATATATAAACTGTTTCGGCTATAAGGGAATAAAAGCAAATTGACAATCATTGCTGTAGAAAAGATAAATATTAATAAATACAAGAGAGATAATGATGAGGGATGTAAATGCGAAAGTTAGTAATGTGGCAATTGAGGGACACAGGGTATTTAGTGAGGTGAACAGGAATGGTGAACAGTTTGTGGAGTTGTATGTTGTAAAAGGCCAGTGGCTGGGAATATCAGATTTAAAAAGAGGGATGTAAATAAGTATGTATGGGTAAATAGAAAAGGTGGTCAGAGGGCATAACTGAATTATATATTAATTGATAGGAGTGCAAAAGATACACTCTTGGATATAAATGTGTTGAAAGGTCCAACTGGATGAATGTCTGATCATTACCTGGTGGAGGAATGGGTGAAGATTTGTATGGGTTTTTGGAAAAGAGGTCATGATATGAGTGAGAAGAGGGTGGTGAAAAAAGTGAGCTTGGAATAAAGATGTGTGAAGTAATAACAAGGGATACAGCATGTAAAATGGCAAAAGGTGAGAGTGAATGAAGCAGGGGAGTGGGCAAGGAATGGGAGATATTTAAGGAAGCAGTGCTGGCATGTGCAAGAGAAGTGGGTGGCATGTGGAAGGTGGGAAGTGGGCAGATGATAAAGGATAATGAGTGGTGGGAAGATGAAGTAAAGAGAAAAGAGAGGAGTAAGGATGGTATTTGCAGGTAAGGAATGCAAATGATTGGGAGTTGAACAAGAGTAAACAACAGGAGGTCAAGAGGAAGGTGCAGGGGTTGGAAAAGAGTATTAATAAATTTTAGGGAGGCTGGAGTATCAGTAAGCTTCAGGGAGAATAAGTTTTTTTTGGAAGGAGATTAACAGTATGTGTAAAACAGCAGTGAAAGGGGCAAATGAGGAAGTGATGCCAGGTTGTGATGAGTGAGGAGATGGAGTGAGTATTTTGAAGATTTGTTGAATTTGTTTGATGATGAGGTGACAGATGTAAGGTGTTTGGGTTGGGGAGGTGTGTGAAGTGAGAGAGGCAAGGAAATTGGATTGGTGTAGAGTAGAGGTGGTGAAAAGCTTTTCGTAAGATGAAATGTGTCAAGGTGATTGGAATGGATGATACTGCAGTTGAACTTCTTAAAAAAAGGGGTGACTGTTTGATTGGTAAGTCAGGATTTTCAGTGTATGTATGGATCAAGATGAGGTGCCTGAGGATAGGCAGAATGCATGTATAGTGCCACTGTATAAAGGCAAGGGGGATAAAGATTCGAGTAAGTGTTCAGACTACAGAGGTATAAGTTTGTTGAGTGAAGCTGGTAAGTTGTATGGGAAAGTGGTGACCAAAAGTGCGAGGGAATGTACATATCATCAGAGTAAGGAGGAATACTGTGATTTTAGGAGTGGGAGAGGATATGGATCAGGTGTTTGCTTTGAAGAATGTGTGAGAGAAATACACAGAGAAAAGAGGCTTTCATGGATCTGAGGGAAAGCATATGATACGATTGACAGAGATACCCTGTGGAAGGTCTTACAAATATATGGTGTCAGATGGAAGCTAAAAGAAACAGTGAACACTTTTATCAAGAGTTTAAGGCATGTGTATGGGATGGAAGAGAGGAAAGTTAATGATTGTAGGCAAAGGTTTGTCGACAGCTGGGGTGTATTATGTCACCATGGCTGGCTGTTTAATTTGTTTATGGATAGTGTGGTGAGGGAGGTAAATGCAGGGGTCTTAGAGAGAGGGGTAATTATGCAATATGTAGGGGCTGAAGGGGCCTGGGAAGTGAGTCAATTTTTGTTTGTTGATGATACATCACTGATGGCAGATTTAAGAGAAAACTGCAGAAGTTGGTGACTGAGTTTGGGAGTGTGTGAAAGGAAGAAGTTGAGAGTAAATGTGAATAAAAACAAGGTTGTTAGGTTTTGTAGGGCAGAGGGTCTTGTTAGTTGGGGTATGAGGTGAATGGAGAAAATTTGAAAGAAGTGGTTCAGATATCTGAGAGTGGACATGGTAATGAATACAATCATGGGAATGGAAGTAAATCATAGGGTGGGTGGGGGGATGAAAGTTCTTGTGGCATTGAGGAATGTGTGGAACGAAAAACTGTTATGTGGGAAGGTGAAAATGAGTATGAGGAACAGAAGTCCCTACAATGTTATATGGAAGCGAGTCATGGGTTATAGACGAGGATGATTGGTGGAGGGTGGAGGTGTTTATAATGAAATGTTTGAGGACAATATGTGTAAGGTGGTTTAATCAAGTAAGTAATAATAAAGAAAGAGAGAGGTGTGGTAATAAGAAAAGTGTGTGCTAAAATACTACACAGCAGTATTTAATTTCTCATCCATAGGTTTCTATCTCTTTCACTTTCACAATAAATTTCATAGAACCTCACATCACAAAGCCCTGGGTTCTGGCTACTGAACTTCACTCCCAAATCTGCACCATAGATTTTGTTGAGGTTTGTGTAATTTCTCTAATTATATACACTTTTTATGTCTTTAACGTATCACAGATAATATTCTTAGTATCCATGATAGCATGTACGAGGATAAGATTTAGCAATGATGGTGTATCAGTCACTGACATCCTAGTGTTCACTGACACGCTAGTACAAGAAATTTTCCTGTATCACCATGAAAATTCAAATTAACCTTGTCTATATCTTTATAATTAAAATCCCCCATCATCAGTACTATACCATCTCTGAGAAGTGTGTTTTACTGGTTTATGTACTATCCTTATTGCTCCTGCATTGTTATTATTATGTTTTTGTTCTAGATTGTTGCCAGTTTTGGAGGATTATATATTATCACCACTATGCAATTCTCCTCTAGATATTCTTCCCATTATGCACTGTCTGAATGGGCCATCCTTTGTTATTTCCTGAAACTTAACGCTCTCTATTACTAAGAGTGCCAATATTCCCCCTCCTTTGGCATCTCTTTCCCTTCTTAGTATCATGCATCCCTCTTGGCAGAACAGGTGAGAGCTAACTACTTCTGCCATTTTAGCAAAAGGCAGGGCTTACACATAGTGCTCACTGCAGGAAAATCTAGTTACAAAGAATGAGCTGTGTGAGTTAAGTGTTGTCAAGTGTTATGTGTAACAAAGGAAGACTGTATGTTTGTGAACAGAATGCCAGTAGACCATGTGTGTGCATGTGTGTGTGTGTGTGTGTGTGTGCGATTAATGTTTAAATAATATGAACGGGGACTTTTCCACTTATGAGGCCTATCCTTTATCCCTATGCATATCCCATTTGTCTGGAAGCATGAAAAAGTGGTTGTGTGCCTGATGAATGGAGAAATGCAGTAATATTTTCATTATATAAGGATTTTTTTTACATTTCTCTTTTAACCGTTTGTTGTTTTCCGCATTAGCAAGCTAGCACTTGGAACATATGAGGAAAAGGCCTCATTCAGAAAACTAATTAGCCCCTCCCCCATTATCTTGAGTTTACTTGAGTTTAGCTTTTTGTGTAAATATTTATCATCCCAAGTTAACTTGGTCACTTATATTTTGAAAAGTATTATCCCAAAATAACTCATGTGGGGTTCCAGATACATTCTCTATCATTATTAGCAGATGAGAGCATATTAGAAGTCATTTTTCTCAATAGGCTGCACTACAAGCACTCACATACATCTACAAATGACGTCATGGTAATGTGTCTCTTAGAGGAAGCGTAAGCCCCTAGCTTATTTTTGCTTGTTTTCCACTGTATTTATACCCACAATATGGTAGGTAGTAGTTGGTAGGCAGCCAATGACAAGGGAGGTATATTACCAGTACTACCTACCTGGGTATCAGGAGGGTTAGTGACATCTGCTTAGTGAGCCAGCACTTTATTGGTTGTCAAGTTGCACTCTGACTGAGGTAGGTGTCTTTTCTTTCTGCTTCACTAACATGTGGACTTTGTTCATTCTGTCCACAAACAAAATCTCTCCTTATCATATGTAGCACCTGACAACACTTAACTCACATAGCTCGTTCTTCATAACTCTACATTTTCCTGTTGTGAGCACTAAGCACTAGCCCTGCCTTTTAGCAAAATGGTATGAGCAGTAGATAGAAGTAGTAGGTAGGAATATTTAGGCTGGAGCATTAGGTAGTAGTAGTAGGGAGGAGCATTAGATAGAAGCAGTCATCAGGAACATTAGGTAGGAGCCTTTGCAAACACTGTGCTAAACTTGCCCTCTGCCAGTGGCCTGTTAAGGGTGAGGCACTAAAGGATAAGAAGCAGCACTGGAGTTCTTTAGTTATAGAGACTCTGTTGCCATGGCCACCCCTTTGAGGGAGTTCCAATTGGAACAGGCATCAAAGATGTGGATACAGATTGGTCTACCAGTGCAGTTTGCCCTTCCTAGACTCTCACCTACCCATTAAATCATTTATGTACACTTGGCCACAGGAGTTTGTGAGCACATACCTAGTATGTTTAAGTCAACTGAGCTGGTAAAACTGTATGGGGGAGGAGTATGGGTACGTACATATATCATAGTGGAGTGACGTTAACTATTAAATGTTGTCAGGTGCAAATGGTGGTTTGCACAAATACTATTAGGGTAAGCAATACAGACTTTTATTATCCAATCAAAGGCAATTACAGATGTGTGAAGACAGCGATATCACTGACCAAAGAAGAGTGGGTGGAAACAGGGTAGGGGGAGTCAGGAAGACTAAGAAGGGTAGTAGAGGGTAAAGGCGAGTGTCTATAGGTCATAAGACATGATTATTTGCCTGTAAATGTTGCATGTTCCTGTTTGACACAGCTGCTGTGTTTATATTTAACTATATGGTATACAAAATCCTGCATGGACTTTCACAGTAGACCCGTGCTAATAAAGTGTCATCTAACATATCATGTGATGATTGACAGCTCCTGTAGAACAACAGCAGTTCATTGCAACACCATGAAATATTACATTCATTAACATTCATAATGTTTTTTTCATGCCTGATCGTTATCAATTATACAGAACATACTACCAGACATATCTGCAAGAACAATATGACTGTTTTATTGTTGGCCATCTATTTCAACAGTTCATGTTACTCTAATATATTCCATGTACCCATACTCCTCCCCCATAAAGTGTTACCAACTCGGTTGACATAAACATACAAAGTACATGTTCATGAACTCCTGTGGCCGAGCAAGCATAATGATCATGATACATAAAATATGGACATTACTGTTTCAATGGTACCACGTTGAAAACAAGTACATTATGAGGCTGTCTGCAGCTGATCATTCCATGCAAATGGTAACACACAGAGTTCTTCCTGAGAAGTTGGGTAAAGCAACAAGAAGACATAATATGAAATTAAATTAAAGACACTTCTTAAAAGGATTGTACTGAAATACTTTTATAGTATAACAGTGGTGGATGAATGGAAGAGAATGACTAGGAACATGGTTAATGCTGACAGCATACATAAATTTAAGAGGTTATATAATATCAGAATGTTCAAGAGATGGGTCCCCATGCATGCAAAACTCCTTCCCTGTACAGTACAAATATGTAATTACAATGTCTGATAATAAATAAATGGCAGTCCATGCAAGAGAACCTGACAAAATGAAACTAATTGCTATATGGTATTGAGGAAAACAAAACAATACTTATGGAATCACAGTTTACTAATGTGATCACTGGTGTCAAGCGACAAAGAAGTTACAAAAAATTTGCGATACTCGCCTTATAAATCTTGCAAAATAATTGAACAATATTTCAGTTGATGTCATTTTGACTGATCACAATAAAAGGTTTTCCTAATGTTGTCAGTCAAGTCCTTTCACTTCTCATAAAAAAGTTAAGAACTATCATATCTTTGAAAGAATTTCAAAGACACTGATGCAAGCAACTGAACTATTATCCTGATGCCCAGCCTACACACCTCAAGCCAATCCATAAGGCATTACCCTTCTCGGTACAACTCACTTTTGATATCAACATTCCTGAAGCCCACCTATTAGGCACACTGGCTTCCTACATCACATGAGGCAATCTCAGCAGTTTCTAATTACACAGGGCCTGCCAACAAAACTATGTTCCAGCTGCATAACAAATAAACATATTATCTTAAAGTGGTCTCTGCAACTTGGCTCCAAAGGATATCTATCACTTGATACCAATATCTGTTTCAGTCAAAAGCTCCCTAAATGTTGAAAATCTCTAACATTTTAAGTTAAAACAAAATTACATTTTTCATGTTTCTCACAGACACGGCCCCAACTTATGTACAGATACACCAACCAGTGTTATTCTAATAATCTCACCAAGATATCAATTAGTGAGTCTCCTCCTAAAATGGAAATAAAAATGTCAATTGGGGAATTCTGTTAAGCAAAATATGGCCTTCTCAGATCTGAATTAATAAAAGACAAATCATTTTGTCATTATCATCATTAAAAACAAAGTCCACCATTTCACTTTCATAACTAAGATGTGCTCTCACACTACAAATCTTACTACAGTGGGCAAATGTCTTTAGATTTACACCAGAATCACTGCCTACTTCTTTGTTTTATGATCACAGAAACTTCTGTTGCAAAGAATTTTCACAATTTCATTTGCAACGAGTTTTCAGTTAACCTCTGAATAGTTCATAGGGAGAGGGTAACTTATTATCGTCAGATTTTTTTTCTTTATCTTGCAACAACAACCAGAGGCATTGTGAATAAACTATCAGCAACCTTCTGAAAACATTCTGGCCCTCTAGGATGGAGGCATCATTTGATCACGCTCCTAATGTTAACCAGCACAAGAGGGCCAGCACCGACATTTCCAGTGGTTGTTTACAAGAGTCACAAGCTTTGACTGGCTGTCTCCTAATCGTCAGGCCCAGTTCATAATGCTTGGAACTTCCACCAAGAGGAGCACAAGATTACTGGGGTAGGTTGTACTTCACATACGGAACTTCCACGTCTTCTCCATCCTTATCATTTGCACACAATTCCAACACCAGAGCTCTAACATGTGGCTCAATCTTCTTCTTGCTTACCTTCTTAACCACCTCAGACATCCTGAAATAAAAAATGCAATGTACTTGAGTGAACTCACTTATCTGTTCAACTATATAATATGAGCATCTCTCACAATCTCTACAGGGGAGGACAGAGTTGTTTTAAACATTATGGATGCTAAACAACTCGACATCTTCAAGTGTCAAAGACTTTAAAACAATAAACTGACATCAGTTGACGTTGGATGGAATCAATGCAACTCAAGTCATATGGGAGAGGTGTATAAAGTTCTGTTAAAGCGCGGATGTGTGCGTCTGGAGCTACAGTATTCCCAGTTACGTTGTATGAATGCAAGTTATGGGCCTTGAATGTAAACGAAAGGAAGAGAGCTGACACTATGGAAATGAGATGTCTGAGGGCAATATATGGTGTGAGGCAGAGTAATCATCCAGTGCGTAACAATGTAAGAGAGTGCAGTCTGAGTGGGAGAACCTGGCATCCACAGTCAAGCCCCACATGCTAATATATTAGACGGTTTACTCTTCCTCCAGGCCCTAACACTGAAATTTTCACTTAAACCCTCCTGTTTCATCACTATAGTACTGTTATCTGCAAAAAGCAAGTGATTCATCTCCAATGCTCCTCCTTACCCTTGCATTCACCTCCCACACCATCACATTCATAAACTGGTTAAACAATGATAATGACATCACATACCCTTGGAACAATCCATCTTCACCATGAGCCATTCATCCTCCTCCCTTTTTTCTTACACACACGGCTTAGTCTCCAGAAAAAATCCTTCCACCTCCAATTTGGTCTCCTGCTTCTCCTTGTTCCCTCCACCCTCCAGCTCTAGCATCACATTCACTCCCAAGCTGGAAGTTTATGACTAAGGAAAGTCCAGTCTAAGAACAACCATACTTAAGAATGAGCTCCACAAAAAATAATTTGTAATTCCTAGTTCAACAAACAAACCATTGCTCCTACTTACACACCACAGAACTACATAAATGAGCATTTCTTCATTAAATATGGTTTAATATAATGTCTTATTAAATACATTTATTTCTAAACTTATTATTACAATATTACAGGCAGGTATAGGTTCTTATTATAATTTTATACAAATATCATAATTTCCCTATATTTCCTGATTTACAAACATTTCAATTTTACATAAGGTACAGGAATGTAACCCATTCATAAGTAGGGGACTCCCAGTGCCAGAAGCAATTAACTTCCTCCAGGTCATTTTCCATTACAACTTACACTAAAATACTGCCTTAGATGCTTCCTAACCTAAAGTTAACACAACAAATCACAAAACAACAGTTGTCTCCTGTAGAAGGATGGTGGGGTGGTTCTTGCAAACTTTTAAGACAGAAGAAAAATTAATCATGTAGCTTTTCAAGTTGCCAATTATCTCATCAGTAGGATATTGGTGTGTTCTAGCATCATCCTAAAAGGGAAGTAAAACTGCAGAATCAGGTGTTCAGAGACCTTTCACAGCCCACATTAACATGGTAAAGGAACTAAATCACTAACAACAGCTAAAACCATGGAAGTTGTACTTCCTGGAGTGCTGACGGGAGAAGTATATTTTCATCAATACCAGAAAAATCCTAGAAGGCATGGTCCCTAACTTGCACCTGGAAATAACTTCCTACTGGCTGTCATGCATGGGAGATTCTGTGAAATAATAGCTCTTAAATCCAAAGGTTCACAAAAAGAGGGAACACAAACACCCAGGGCCTGAGACTTTTCAACAACTTGACTGCAACCATCAAAAACATCATGGGATGCATAACAGTTAAGTTTGAGAGGGCCCTAGACATGTATTTGCAAAGTGCATCAGACCAGGCTGAAAAGGCCACATAGCCCTGCAGTCTATGGCTTCCAACAGCTTGGTCAACCAATGACCCAACTCAGCAACCTGGGCCAAATCCAGGCTTTAAGAGGCAGAAAACCCTCCACAAAAAAAAAAAGTAAAATGTTTTCACCTCCAGACCTGAAACACACAACATCAAGTTCAAAAACACAACCACTGTTCAGAAATACTCCATAGTAAAACCTAACCCTAAATACCTGCATAAACTTGCATCAAAACTAACATAAAACTGTAGATCTACATTAATACACAACTTCAGACCTACAAAATGCATTCCTGGGTCATTAATGTGACTCTCATCTGATAAACATAGTAAATTATATAAATAAGCTGTATTCTCACTAGGCCCTCATTCTCTAAAAGTGTGTGTGTATGTGAGAGAGAGAGAGAGAGAGAGAGAGAGAGAGAAGGAAGGGGAGAATTTAGGTTCTAGAGGAACTAAATCACTGGCCTTGCAAGCATATCTAGCACTGCTAAAGACACAGCTGTATAAACATACCAAGTACATCTGGTATTGGCAATAACTATAATTAAAATCCCTGATATTTTCAACATCTTGATAATAATGTGCACTTACGGAAGAGACATTCTCTCATTCCTCTTGGCAGGTGGCATGAAGAAGGAGTACAACATGGACACCCCCTGGCTCAGCATAGTGATTTCCAACTGATGCTCCTCTTCAAAATATCTGATGAATTCTTCAAGAGTCATTTCCCCATCAACCTCAAACCTGTCCCATAGCGTCCATTCCTTATCATAGTACTGCAAGGCAATGTTCCAAAATGATAATATATGATGGTAAACATATAAAGACTGACTACATGTGGAACTTCTATGTTGAATATATTTGCTGGATTATCACTAAACTTATCACCACTGACAATCAACAAAATATGGAATTTCTATGTTAAGGTTGCTGGATTCTCACTAAATTTACCATTCTGACATGTACAGTAACTGATACATGCTTTTCATCTAAAAGTTATTGCAACATGCAAACAAGGGCTAACACAGAGTACTCCACTTAATCCTAATAATGTGGGACTAGAATCTTTTCAAAAATTTTTTTCTAAGTCTGAACATAATGTAGTACAGAAATTTAATTATTTTGCAAGATAAACACTCAACCGGCTGATTCATTAACAATAATTAATCATCAACACTAACTACACAGTTATTATACAGGCTAAGAATAACAAGAAATTAATAAAAAATTTTATCTATGGATAAGGAAATATTTAGCATGCAATTACTAACCCACATAAAATTTTATTATCATTATCATACTTGACTGCTGTTCCCCGTGTTAACGAGGTAGCGCCAGGAAACAAAGAAAGATCCATTCACTCACATATAAACACACATACATGCACATATATGCACAATACATACATATACATATATACATACATATACATCCACATGCATATACACATGTACATATTCACACTAGCTCACCTCCATCCATTCCTGATGCCACCCCGCTCCACAGGAAATAGCATCACCACCCCCTACATCAGAGAGGTAGTGCCAGGAAACAGACAAAAAGGCCACATTCGCTCACACTCAGTCTCTAGCTGTCATGTGTAATGCACTGAAACCAC
>JAYMFT010195455.1:0-41933 GCA_038088735.1 Panulirus argus
TCCCTCTAAGGCTCAGTCCCTTGTTCTTGACGCTACCTCGCTAACGCGGGAAATGGCGGATATGTATGAAAAAAAAATATATATATATAATGCTTGGCTTTACGTTTGCCTAGAGTAAATGAGGAAGAGTGTTTCAGAATCATTATTAATAGCACTCTAATGCACACTAAGAAGGTCTCATCAGTAAACAACAAAGGAAACTGAACGCCACGATAAGTGACGGAAATGTTCGGCCATAAAACTCTTGAAACGATCCTGATAAATTGAACACGTCATTCCCTTGTGATCTCCAAACTACTTGAGAGGCAAAAAAATGAACATTTACAAAGAAGTGTTACACAACAAGCTGTAGATCTGAGAAACCAAACAATTAGAGGCAGATTACAAAGATTCTTCATTCGTCTTTAAGATTTGTAGACTGCCTGGGAATTTGTTGTAAATAAAGCTCCCGAAATTCTGAATCAACATCAAAATGTAATTAAAAATGCCTGTTTAAAATACAAAGTTATTAGAACAAAGTGAAAATTATAGTTATTAGCACAAAGTTTTAGTTATAAGAATAAAATTATAGTTATTAGAACGAAGTTAAAGTTATGGAAACAAAGCAAACGAAACCTAAAGCTAGAAATTTGTAATACCATCACAGGGAAAAGTTTCCTTCCGAATAGAATTGTCGGAAGTTAAAACAAGTTAACATCAAAAGTTGTTGATGCAAAAGCAATTAACACCTCCAAAAGCCAGCATGACAAATATTTCATAAGTTTAGGCTTTTTATTATATGAAAAGAGCAACAAAAATATATCCACTACACTGTTTTATTATTTTTCCATATTACAAACAAGACCTCTTTTCATAAACCCGTTACCAGAGAAGAGATTCTTATAAATTGCCGTAACTCATAACAAATCATATTCAATTTCATTTCTTTCCTGGGTTGCCGTGGCTAGCACAGAGAGCAAGGTATTTCTTCCAGTCTTCTTCAACTAGCCAGTTGATTTCTCTAGAGGATGAGGAAAGAGCCACCATACTATTCTATCCTGACATTCTTTATCTAACATAGAAACATACCAACTGTTAGGAGATTATCTGGCGTATAATCTCGTCACAGATCAATAAGCTCTCTATCATTGGCTTTTTCTGTATACTCTTATGTAGTCTGCTATGCTACTTTGCTGCAATACTATTTCCTGTCTACTGCTATGCATGATACTATGTAGCCACACTATAACAGTAGCCTCCACCATACCAGGAGCCTCTAGGGTTGCTGCTACAATATAGCAGTAACCTCCAACACACCAGAAGCCTCCAGGGTTGCTGCCATATTACAGCAGTAACCTCCACCATACCAGGAGCTTCCGGGGTTGCTGCCTCACTATAGCAGTAACCTCCACCATACCAGGAGCCTCCAGGGTTGCTGCCACACTATAGCAGTAATCTCCACCATAGCAGGAGCCTCCAGGGTGGCTGCCACACTATAGCAGTAATCTTCACCATACCAGAAGCCTCCAGGGTTGCTGTCACACTATAGAAGTAATCTCCACCATACAAAAAGCCTCCAGGGTTGCTGCCACACTATAGCAGTAACATCCACCATACCAGGAGCCTCCAGGGTTGCTGCCATTCTATAGCAGTAACCTCCACCATATCAGGAGCCTCCAGGGTTGCTGCCATTCTATAGCAGTAACCTCCACCATATCAGGAGCCTCCAGGGTTGCTGCCAGACTATAGCAGTAACCTCCACCATTCCAGGAGCCTCCAGGGTTGCTGCCGCACTATAACAGTAACCTCCACCATACCAGGAGCCTCTTGGGTTGCTGCCATAATATAGCAGTAACCTCCACCATACCGGGAGCCTCCAGGGTTGCTGCCATACTACAGCAGTAATCTCCACTATACCGAAAGCCTCCAAGGTTGCTGCCACAATATAGCAGTAACTTCCACCATACCAGGAGCGTCCAGGGTTGTTGCCACACCATATCAGTAAACTCCAAAATGCCAGGAGCCTCCAGGGTTGCTGCCACACCATAGCAGTAACCTCTATCATACTAGGAGCCTCCAGGCTTGCTGCCACACTATATTTGTAACCTGCACAATACCAGAAGCCTCCGGGGTTGCTGCCAGACTACAGCAGTAAACTCCACCATACCAGGAGCCTCCACGGACGTTGCCACACCATAGCAATAACCTCTACCAAACCAGGAGCCTCTAAGGATACTGCCAGGTTATAGCAGTAGCTTCCACCATAGCAGGAGCCTCCAAGGTTGCTGAAACACTATAGAAGTAATCTCCACCATACCAGGAGCCTCCACGGTTACTGCCATACTATAACAGTAACCTCCACAATACCAGGTGCCTCCAATGTTGCTGCCAGACTATAGCAGTAACCTCCACCATACCAAGAGCCTTCTGGGTTGCTGCCACACTATAGCAATAACCTCCACCATATCACGAATCTCAAGTGTTACTGCCACATTATAGCAGTAACCTCTACTATACCAAGAGCCCCCAAGGTTGCTGCCAAACTATAACAATAACCTCGACCATACCAGGAGCCTCCAAGTTTCCTGATTTATTATAGCAGTAACCTCCACCATTCCAGGAGCCTCGAAGGTTGCTGCCATACTATAGCAGGAACCTCCACCATACGTCAGCCTCCAAGCTTGCTGCCTCATTATAGCAGTGGCCTCCACCATAACAGAAGCCTCCAGGGTTGCTGCCAGACTATAGCAATAACTTCCACCATAGCAGGAGCCTCCAGGGTTACTGCCAGACTATATCAGCCTACACGATTGCTGCCATACTACAACAGTAACCTACACCGTACCAGGAGCCTCCAGGGTTGTTGCCAGACTATAGCAGTAACGTCCACCAAACCAGGAGCCTCCGCGCTTTCTGCATCATTATAGCAATGATCTCCATCGTTCTAGGAGCCTCTAGTATTGCTGCCATACTATAGTAGTAACCTCCACCTTACCAGGAGCCTCCTGGTTTGTTGCCACACTGTAGTAGTAACCTCCAACATACCAAGAGCCTCCAGAGTTGCTGCCACACTATAGCAGTAACCTCCACCAGACCAGGAGCCTCCAAGGTTGCTGCCATACTATAGAAATAATCTCCAACATATCGGAAGCCTCCATGGTTGCTGCCATACTATAGCAGTAGCCTCCACAATGCCGGGAGCCTCCAGGGGTGCTGCCATACTATAGAAATAACAGTACTAGGAGCCTTCTGGGTTGCTACCACACTATAGCAGCAACCTCCACCATACCAGAAGCCTGCAGGGTTGCTGCCATATCATAGCAGTAACCTCAACCATACCAGGAGCCTCCAGGGTTGCTGCCACACTACAGCAGAAACCTCCACCATACCAGGAGCCCCCTGGGTTGCAGACAGACTATAGCAGTAACCTCCACCAGACCAGGAGCCTCCAGGGTTGCTGTCATACTATAGCAGTTAACTCCACCATACCGGAATCCTCCAGGTTTGCCGCCATACTATAGCAGTAACCTCCACGATACCGGGAGCCTCCATAATTGCTGACACACTATAGCAGTAACCTCCACCATGCCAGGAGCCTGCAGGGTTGCTTCCACACTATAGCAATAACCTCCACCATACCTGGAGCCTTCAGGGTTGCTGTCACACCATATTAGTAACTTTTACCATACTAGGAGCCACTAGGGTTGCTCACACTATAGCAGTAACCTCTACCAAAACAAGACGCTCCAGGGCTGCTGCCAGACTTTAGCAGTAACCTCCAATATTCCAGGAACCTCCAGGATTGCTGCAAGATTATAGCAGTAACCTCCACCATACCAGGAACCTCCAGGGATGCTGCCACACCATAGCAATAATCTCTACCATGCTAGTAGCCTTCAGGGTTGGTGCCACACTATAGTAGTAACCTCCACCATACCAGGAGCCTCCTGGGTTGCAGCCAGACTATAGCAATAACCTCCACCAGGACAGGAACTTTCAGGGCTGCTACCACACTATAGCAGTAATCTCCAATATACCAGGAGCCTCCAGGGTTGCTGCCATACTATAGCAGTAATATCCACCATAAAAGGAGCCTCCAGGGTTCATGCCACACTATAGCAGTAACCTCCACCATACCAGGAGCCTCCAGGGTTGCTGCCACACCATATCTGTAACTTCTACCATTCTAGGAGCCACCAGGGTTGCTTCCACACTATAGCAGGAACCTCCACCATACCTAGAACCTGCAGAGTTGCTGCCACACCATAGCAATAACCTCAACTATACCATGAGCTTCCAGGATGTCTGCCAGATTATAGCAGTAAAATCCACTGTACCAGGAGCCTCCAGAGTTGTAGCCAATTATAGGAGCAACCTTCACCATACCGGAAGCCTCCAGGGTTGTTGCCATACTATAGTAATAACCTCCACCATACCGGGAGCCTCCAAGGCTGCTGCCACACTTTAGCAATAACCTCCACCATAACAGGGGCCTCCTGGGTTGCTGCCATACCATACCAGTAAACTCTACTATACCATGAGCCTCCAGGATTGCTGCACACCAAAGCAGTAACCTCCACCATACCAGGAGCCTCCAGGGTTGCTGCTACACAATTTTGTAGTGACTTTTACCATACCAGAAGCCTCCATGGTTGTTGCCACACTATAGAAGTAACCTCCACCATACTAGGAGCCTCCTGGGTTACTGCAACACCATAGCAATAACCTCCAACATACCAGGATCCTGCAGGGTTGCTGCCACGCCATAGCAGTGACTTCAACCATACTAGGAGCCACCAGGGTTGCTGCCACACTACAGCAGTAACCTCCAACATACCAGGATCCTGCAGGGTTGGTGCAACACCATAGCAGCAGCCTCTACCATACCAAAAGCTTCCATTGTTGCTGTCACACTATAGTAGTAACCTCCACCATAACAGGAACCTACTGGGTTGAAGCCAGACTACAGCAGTAACTTCCACCGTACCGGAAACCTCCAGGGCTGCTGCAATGCTTTAGTAGTAACCTCAACCATAACGGGAGTCTCCAGGGTTGCTGCCACACTATAGCAGTAACCTCCACCATACCAGTAGCCTCCAGGGTTGCTGCCATACTATACTAGTACCCTCCACCAAATCAGAAGAGTGCAGGGTTCCTGCCACACCACAGCAGTAACCTCGACCATACCAAAAGCCTCCACAGTTGCTGCTAGACTATAGAAGTAACCTCCACTATGCCAGGAGCCTCTAGGGTTCCTGCCAGATTATAGCAGTAACCTCCACCACACCGGAAGCCTCCAGGGTTGCTGCCATACTATAGCAGTAACCTTCACCATACCGGGAGCCTCCATGGTTGCTGCCATACTTTAGCAGTAACCTACACCAAACCAGGAGCCTGTAAAGTTGCTGCCACACCATAGCAATTACCTCTGCCGTACCATCAGTCTCCAGGGTTGCTGCCACACCATAGCCTGAACCTCCACAATACCAGGAGCCTCCAGGGTTGCTGCCATACTATAGCAGTAACCTGCACTATACCGGGAGCCTTTAGGGTCGCTGCTACACTATAGCACTAGCCTCCACCATGCCAGGAGTCTACTGGGTTGCTGCCACACCAGAGCAATAACCTCCACCATACTAGGAGCCTCTAGGGTTCCTACCACACCATATCAGTAGCTTCAACCATACTAGGACCCAAAAGAGTTGTTGCCACACTATAGCAGCAACCTCCACCATACCAGGAGCCTCTACGGTTGCTGCCAAACCATAGCAGTAACCTTCACCATACCAGGAGCCTCCAGGGTTGCTACGACACCATAGCAGTGACCTTCACCATACCGGAAGCCTCCAGGGTTGACGCCACATTATAGCAGTAACCTCCACCATACCTTCAGCCTACTGGGATGCTGCAATACTATAGCAGTAACCTCTACAATACCAGGAGCCTCCAGGGTTGCTGCCAGAATAAAGCAGTAACCTCTACCATACCAAGAGCCTCCAGGGTTACTGCCAGACTATAGCAGTAACCTCCACTATACCAGGAGCCTCCAGGGCTGTTGCCAGACTATAGAAGTAACTTCCACCATAGCAGGAGCCTTCTGGGTTGCTTCCAGATTATATTAGTAATTTCCACCGTTGCAGGAGCCTCCAGGATTGCTGCCACACAATAGCAGTAACCTCCACTATGCCAGGATCCTCCAGGTTTGCTGATACAACATAGCAATGACTTCTACCATACCAGGAGCTTCCATGGTTTGTGTCACACTATAGCAGTAACCTCCATCATACCTGGAGCCTCCTGGGTTGCTGCCACGCCATAGCAGCAACCTCTACCATACCAGGAGCCTCCAGAGTTGCTGTCACACCATAGTAGTAACCTCCACCATACTAGAAGCCTCCTGGGTTGTTCCCAGACTATAGCAGTAACCTCTACCATAGCAGGAACTTTCAGGGTTGCTGCCACACTATACCAGTAGCCTCCACCAGACCAGGAGCCTCCAGGGTTGTTGCCATACTATAGCAGTAACCTCTACCATACTGGAAGCCTCCAGGGTTGATGCCATACTATAGCAGTAACATCCACCATACCAGAAGCCTCCAAGGTTGCTGCCACACTATAGCAGTAACCTCTACCATACTGGGAGCCTCTCGGGTTGCTGCCACACTATAGCAATAACCTCCATCATACCAGGAGCCTCCTGGGCTACTGCCACACTATAGCAGTAACCTACACCATACCAGGAGACTCCAAGGTTGCTGAAACACCATAACAGTAACTTCTACCATACTAGGAGCCACCAGGGTTGCTGCCACACTATAGCAATAACCTCCACCATAACAGGAGACAGCAGGATTGCTTCCATACCATAGCAGTAACCTCGACCATACCAGGAGCCTCCAGGGTTGCTGACACACTATAGCAGTAACCTCCACCATACCAGGAGCCTCCAGGGTTGCTGCCATACTATAGCAGTTATCCCCAAAATACTACAAGCCTTCAGTGTTACTGCCATACTATAGCAGTAACCTCCATGAGACCGAGAGCTTCCAGGATTGCTGCCCCACTATAGCAGTAACCCCCACCATGCCAGGAGCCTCTAGGGTTGCTGCTACACCATAGCAGTGACTTCTACCATACCAGGAGCCTCCATGGTTGTTGCCACACTATAGCAGTAGCCTCCACCATACCAGGAGCCTACAGGGTACCTGCCACACTATAGCCGTAACATGAACAATACCAGGAGCTTCCAGGGTTGCTGCCATACTATAGCGGTAACCTACACCAGACCAGGAGCCTCCAGGGTTGATGCCATACTATAGCAGCAACCTCCAACATACCAGAAGCCTCCAGGGTTGCTACCATACTATGGCAGTAACCTCCACTACACCGGGAACCTTTAGGGTTGCTGCCACACTATAGCAATAATCTCCACCATAACAGGAGTCTCCTGGGTTGCTGCCACATTATAACAGTAACCTCCACCATACCAGGAGCCTCCAGGGTTGCTGTCACAACATATCAATACCTTGTACCATACTAGGGGCCTCCAGGGCTGCTGCCACACTATACCAATAACCTCCACTATTCCAGAAGCCTGCAGGGTTGCTACCACACCATAGCAGTAACCTCCACCATACCAAGAGCCTCCACGGTTGCTGCAAGACTATAGAAGTAACCTCCACTATACCATGAGCTTCTAGGGTTGCTGCCAGATTATAGCAGTAACCTCAACCATACCGGAAATCTATAGGGTTGAGCCATACTATAAAAGTAACCTTCACCATAATGGGAGCCTCCATGGTTGCTGCCACACTTTAGCAGAAGCCTCCGCCATACCAAGAGCCTGCAGGATTTCTGCCACACCATAGCAGTAACCTCCACCATACCAGGAGCTTCCAGGGTTGCTGCCATACTATTGCAGTAACCTCCACTATACCGGGAGCCTCTAGGTTTTCTGCCACACTATAACAGTAACCTCCACCATACCAGGAGCCTCCTGGGTTGCTGTCACACCATAGCAATAACCACCACCATACTATGAGCCTCCATGGTTGCTGCCACACCACAGCAGTAACTTTAACCATACTAGGATCCAAAAGGGTTGTTGCCACACTATAGCAGTAACCTCCACAATACCAGGAGCCTGCAGGGTAGCTGCCACGCCATAGCAGTAACTTCTACCATACCAGGATCCTCCAGCGTTGCTGCCACACTATAGTAATAACCTCCACCATTCCAGGAGCCTCCTGGGTTGCTACCAGACTATAGCAGTAACCTCTACCATGAAAGGAACTTTCAGGATGGCTACCACACTATAGCTGTAACCTCCACCAGACCAGGAGCCTCCAGGATTGCTGCCATACTATACAAGTAACCTCTACGATACCGGAAGCCTCCAGGGTTGCTGCCATACAATAGTAGTAACCTCCACCATACAGGAAGCCTACAGGGATGCTGCCACACTATAGCAGTAACTTTCACCATACCTTTAGCCTCCTGGGTTGCTGCCACACTATAGCAGTAACATCCACTATGCCAGGAGCCTGCAGGATTTCTGGCACACTATAGCAGTAACCTCTACAATACCAGGAGCCTCCAGGGTTGCTGCCAACCTAAAGCAACAACCTCTACCATGCCAAGAGCCTCCAAGGTTGCTGCCAGACTATAGAAGTAACCTCCACTATACCGGAGCCTCAGGGGATACTGCCAGACCAAAGAAGTAACATCCACCATAGCAGGAACACTCAGGGTTACTGCCAGATTATATCAGTAATTTCCACCGTTGCAGGAGCCTCCAAGATTGCTGCCATACTATAGAAGTAACCTGCACCATACCAGGAGCCTCCAGAATTGCTGACAAACTATAGCAGTGACATCCACCATACCAGGAGCCTCCAGGGTTGCTGCATCAATATACCAGTGATCTCCACCATACCAGGAGCCTCTAGGGTTGCGGTCATACTATAGTACTAACCTTCACCATTCCAGGAGCACTGCCGGTTATTGCCACACTATAGCATTAACCTCCACCATACCAGGAGCCTCAAGGGTAGCTGTCACACTATAGCAGTAACCTTCACCTGACCAGGAGCCTCCAGGATTGATGCCATACTATAGCACTAACATCCATCATACCGGAAGCCTCCAGGGTTGCTGCCATACTATAGCAGTAACCTCCATCATACCGGGAGCCTCCAGGATTGCTGCCACACTATAGCAGTAGCCTCCACAATGCCAGGAGCCTCCATGGTTGCTGCTAAACCATAGCAATGACTTCTACCATACCAGGAGCCTCCATGGTTCGTGCCACACTATAGGAATAAACCTCCACCATACCAGGAACTTCCTGGGTTACTGCCACATCATAGCAATAACCTCCACCAAACTACGAGCCTCCAGGGTTGCTGCCACACCACAGCAGTAACGTCAACCAAACTAGGACCCACCAGGTTTGCTGCCACACTATAGCAATAACCTACACCATAACAGGAGCCTGTAGGGTTCCTGCCACACTATAGCAGTAACCTCTAAAATACCAGGAGTTTCCAGGGTTGCTACCACACGATAGCAGTAACCTCTAATATACCAAGAGCCTTCAGGATTGCTGCCCGACTATAGCAGTAACTGGAACCTTAGCAGGAGCCTTCAGGGTTACTGCCAGACAATATCAGTAACCTCCACCATTGCATGAGCCTCCAGGATTGCTGCTATTCTATAGCAATAACCTTCACCATACCAGGAGCCTCCAGGGTTGCTGCATCACTATAGCAGTAACTTCTAACATACCAGGAGCCCCCAGGGTTGCTGTATCAACATAGCAGTGATTTCCACTATACCAAGAGCCTCTAGGGTTGCTGACATATAATAGTAGTAACCTCCAACATACCAAGAGCCTCCTGGTTTGTTGCCATGCTATAGCAGTAACCTCCATCATAACGGCAGCCTCCAGGGCTGCTGCCACACTATAGCAGTAACCTCCACCATGACAGGAGCCTCCAGGGTTGCTGCTACACCATAGCAGTGACTCTACCATACCAAAAGTCTTCATGGTTGGTGCCACACTATAGTAGTAACCTCCACCATACCAGGAGCATAAAGGGTACCTGCCACACTATAGCCGTAACCTGAACAATACCAGGAGCCTCCAGTGTTCCTTCCATAATATAGCAGTAACGTACACCAGACAAGGAGCCTCCAGGGTTGATGCTATACTATAGCAGTATCCCCCACCATACCGGAAGCCTACAGGGTTGCTGCCATACTATAGGAGTAAACTCCACTGCACCGGGAGCCTCTAGGGTTGCTGAAACACTATAGCAATAACCTCCACCATAAAAGAAGCCTCCTGGGTTGCTGCCACTTTATAACAGCAACTTCCACCATACCAGGAGACTCCAGGGTTGCTGCCACACTTTAGCAGTAACCTCCACCATACCAGGAGCCTGCAGAGTTGCTGCCACACCATAGCAGTAACTTCTACCATACCAGGAGCCTCCAGGGTTGCTGCCACGCCATAGCAGTAACCTCCACCATACCAGGAGCCTCCAGGGTTGCAGCCATACTAGAGCAGTAACCTCCACTATACCGGGAGTCTCTAGGGTTGCTTCCACACCATAACAATAACCTCCACCATACCAAAAGCCTCCTGAGTTGATGTCACATTATAACAGTAACCTACACCATACCAGGAGCCTCCAGGGTTGCTGACACAACATATCAGTATCTTCTACCATACTAGGAGCCACCAGGGCTGTTGCCACACTATAGCAGTAAACTCCACCATACCAGGAGCCTGCAGGATTACTGCCACACCTTAGCAGTAACCTTTACCATACCAAGAGCCTCCATGGTTGCTGCCGGACTATAGAAGTAACCTCCACTATACAAGGAGCCTCTACGGTTGCTGCTAGATTATAGAAATAGTCTCCACCATACCGGAAGTCTCCAGAGTTGCTGCTTTACTATAGCAGTAGCCTCCACCATATCGGGAGCCTCCATGGTTGCAGCCACACTTTAGCAGTAACCTCTACCATACCAGGAGCCTCTAGGGATGCTGCCACACCATAGCAGTAACCCCCACCATACCGGAAGCCTCCAGGGTTGCTGCCACACTGTAGCATTAACCTCTACAATACCAGGAACCTCCAAGGTTGCTGCCACATTATAATAGTAACCTCTACCATACCAAGAGCCTTCAGGGTTACTGCCAGACTATAGTAGTAACCTCCACTATACCAAGAGCCTCCAGGGTTGCTGCCAGACTATAGCAGTAACTTCCACCATAGCAGGAGCCTTCAGGGTTACTCCCAGATTATATCAGTAATTTCCACCATTCCAGGAGCCTCCAGGATTGCTGCCATACTATAGCAGTAACCTCCACCATACGAGGAGCCTGCAGAGTTGCTGCCACACCATATCAGTAACCTCTATCATACCAGGAGCCTCCAAGGTTGCTGCCATATCATAGCAGTAACCTCAACCATACCAAGAGCCTCCAGGGTTGCTGCTACACCATAGACGTAACCTCCACCATACCGGAAGCCTCCAGGGTTACTGCCACATTATAGTAGTAAGCTCCACCATACCTTCAGCCTCTTGGGTTGCTGGCACACTATAGCAGTAATCTCTACCATTCCGGAAGCCTCCAGGGTTGCTGCAACACTATAGCAGTAACCTCTACAATACTAGGAGCCTCCAGGGTTGCTGCCAGACTAAAACAGTAACCTCTACCATACCAAGAGCCTCTAGGGTTACTGCCAGAATAGAGCAGTAACCTCCACTATACCAGGAGCCTCAAGGGTTGCTGCCAGACTATAGCAGTAACTTCCACCATAACAGGAGCTTTCTGGGTTACTGGCATATTATATCAGTAAATTCCACCATTCCAGGAGCCTCCAGGATTGCTGCCATACTATGGCAGTAACCTCCAACATACCAGGAGCCTCCAGGGCAGCTGACAGACTATAGCAGTAACATTCACCATAGCAGGAGCTTCTATGGTTGCTGCCATACTATAGTAGTAACATCCATCATACAGGAAGCCCCCTTGTTTGTTGCCACACTATAGCAGGAACCTCCACCATACCAGGAGCATCAAGGGTAGCTGACAGACTATAGCAGTAACCTCCACAATACCTAGAACCTTCAGGGTTGCTGCCATACTGTAGCAGTAACTTCCAGCTGACCAGGAGCCTTCAGAGTTGGTGCAATACTATACCAGTAACATCCAATATACCGGAAGCCTCCAGGGTTAGTGCCATACTATCGCATTAACCTGCACCATACCAGAAGCCTCCAAGATTGCTGCCACACAATTGCAGTAACCTCCACTATGCCAGGAGTCTCCAGGGTTGTTGCCACACCATAGTAGTAGCCTCCACCATACCAAGAGTCTCCACTGTTGCCGCTACAATATAGCTGTGACTTCCACCATACCAGGAGCTTTCATGGATGGTGTTACACTATAGCAGTAATAACCACCATACCAGGAGTCTCCAGAGTTTTTGCCACACCATAGCAATAACCTCCACCGTACTATGAGCCTCCAGGGTTGCTGCAAAACCATAGCAGTAACTTCAACCATGATAGGACCCACCAGGGTTGCTGCCACATTATAGCAGTAACCTCCACTATACCAGGATCTTGCAGGATTGCTGCCACGACATAGAAGTAACCTCTACCATACCAGAAGCCTTCATGGTTGCTGCCACACTATAAGAGTAACCTCCATCATATCAGGAGCCTCCTTGGTTGCTGCCAGACTATAACAGTAACCTCTACCATAGCAGGAGCTTTCAGGGTTGCTGCAACACTATAGCAGTAACTTCCACCCGACCAAGAGCCTACAGGGTTGCTGCCATACTATACAAGTAACATCCATCAGACCACTGCAGGAGCCTCCAGGATTGCTACCATACTATAGCAGCAACCTACACCATACCACGAGCCTCCAGGGTTGCTGCCAAACTCTAGCAGTAACATTCACCATACCAAGGGCCTCCAGGGTTGCTGCATCACTATAGCAGTGATCTCCACCATACCAGGAGCCTCTAGGGTTGCTGCCATACTTCAGTAGTAACCTCCACCATACCAGGAGCCTCCTGGTTTGTTGCCACACTATAGCAGTAACCTCCACCATACCAGGAGCCTCAAGGGTAGCTGACACATCATAGCAGCAACCTCCACAATACCAGGAACCTCCAGGGTTGCTGGCCTATTATAGCAGTAACCTCCACCTGACCAGGAGCCTCCTGGGTTGATGCCATACTATACCAGTAACATCCACCATACCGGAAGCCTCCAGGGTTGCTGCCATACTATTGCAGTAACCTCCACCATACCGGGAGCCTCCAGGATCGGTGCCACACAATAGCAGTAACACCAACCATGCCGGGAGCCTCCAGGGTTGCTGTCAGACCATAGCAGTAGCCTCCGCCATACCATGAGCCTCCAGGGTTGCTGCTACACCATAGCAATGACTTCTGCCATACCAAGAGCTTCCATGGTTAGTGTCACATTAAAGCAGTAACCTCCACTATACCAGGAGCCTCCTTGGTTGCTGCCACACCATAGCAGTAACCTCTACCATACCAGGAGCCTCCAGGGTTGCTGCCAGACAATAGCATCAACCTCTACCATAGCAAGAACTTTCAGGGTTGCTGCCACACTATAGCAGTAACCTCCACTAGACCAAGAGCCTCCAGGGTTGCTGCCATACTATACAAGTAACATCCACTAGACCAGGAGCCTCCAGGTTTGCAACCATACTATAGTAGTCACCTCCACCATACTGGAAGCCTCCAGGGTTGATTCCATACTACAGAAGTAACATCCACCATACCGGAAACCTTCAGGGCCACTACCACACTATAGCAGTAACTTCCAGCATACCGGGAGCCTTCAGGGTTGCTGCCACAGTATAGCAATAGCCTCCACCATACAAGGAGCCTCCTGTGTCGGTGCCACACTATAGCAGTAACCTCCAACATACCAGGAACCTCCAGGGTTGCTGACACACCATAACAGTAACTTCTACCATACTAGGAGCCACTAATGTTGCTGTCACACTATAGCAATAACCTCCACCATACCAGGAGCCAGTAGGGTTGCTAACACACCATAACAGTAACCTCGACCATACCAGGAGCCTCCAGAGTTGCTGCCACACTATAGCATTAACCTCCACCATACCAGGAGCCTCCTGGGTTGCTGCCATATTATGGCAGTTATTTCCACCATACGGGAAGCCTATAGGGTTGCTGTCATACTATAGCAGTAACCTCCATCATACCGGGAGCCTCCAGGATTGCTGCCACACTATATCAGTAACCTCCACAATGACAGGAGCCTCCAGGATTGCTGCTACATCATAGCAGTGACTTCTACCATACCAGGAGCCTCCATGGTTAGTGCCACACTATAGCAGTAACCTCCACCATACCAGGAACCTACAGGGTACCTGCCACACTATAGCCATAACCTGAACAATACTAGAAGCCTCCAGGGTTGCTGCCATACTATAGCAGTAACCTCCACTACACCGAGAACCTCTAGGGTTGCTGCCACACTATAAGAAAAACCTCCACCATAACAGGAGCCTCCAGGGTTGTTGCCACAACATATCAATACCTTCTACCGTACTAGGAGCCACCAGGGTTCCTGCCACACTATACCAGTAACCTCCACAATACCAGGAGTGTGCAAGGTTGCTGCCACACCATAGTAGTGACCTCTACCATACCAGGAGCCTCCAGTGTTGCTACCACACCATAGCAGTAACGTCCACCATACCACGAGCCTCCAGGGTTTATACTACACCATAAAAATAATCTCCACCATACCTTCAGCCTCCTGGATTACTGCCACACTATACAAGTAACCTCCACAATACTGGAAGCCTCCAGAGTTGCTGCCACACTATAGCAGTAACCTCTACAATACCAGGAGCCACCAGGTTTTCTGCCAGACTAAAACAGAAACCTCTACCATACCAAGAGCCTCCAGGGTTACTGCCAGAATATAGCAGTAACCTCCACTATACCAGGATCCTCGAGGGTTGCTGCCAGACTATAGCAGTAAAATTCTTAATACCAAGAACCTCAAGGTTTGTTGAATCACTATAGCAGTGATCTCCACCATACCAGGAGCTTCTAAGTTGCTGCCATAATATAGCAGTATCCTCCACCATACAAGGAGCCTCCTGATTTGTATTCAAACTATAGCAGAAACCTCCACAATACCAGGAGCCTCCAGGGTTGCTGCCATACTATAGCAGTAACCTCCACCTGTCCATTAGCCTCCAGAGTTGATGCCATACTATACCACTAACATCCACTTTACCGAAAGCCTCCAGGGTTTCTGCCATACTACAGCAGTAACCTCCACCATACCGGGAACATCCAGGATTGCTGCCACACATTAGCAGTAACACCAACCACGCCAGGAGCCTCCAGGGCTGCTGCCACACCATAGCAGTAGCCTCCACCATACAAGGAGCCTCCAGAGTTGATGCTACATCATAGCAATGACTTCTACCATACCAAGAGCTTACATGGATGGTGTCACACTATTGCAGTAACCTCCACCATACCAGGAGCCTCCTTGGTTGCTGCCACACCATAGCAATCACCTCCACCGTACTACGAGCCTCCAGGGTTGCTGCCACCATAGCAGTAACTTCAACCATACTAGAGCCCACTAGGGTTGCTGCCACAATATAGCAGTAACCTCCACCATACCAGTAGCCTGTAAGGTTGCTGCCACTCCATAGCGGTAACCTCTATCATACCAGGAGTCCCCAGGTTTGCTGCTACACTATACTAGTAACCTCCACCATACCAGGAGCCTCCTGGGTTGCTTCCAGACAATAGCAGTAACCTCTACAATAGCAGGAACTTTCAGGGTTGCTGCCACACAATAGCCGTAACCTCCACCAGACCAAGAGTCTCCAGGGTTGCTGCCATACAAGAAAAGTAACATCCACTAGACCAGTAGCGTCCAAGTTTGCTGCCATACTATAGCAGTAACCTCCACCATACCGGAATGCTCCAGGGTTGATATTATAGTATAGCAGTAACATCAACCATACCGGAAGCCTCCAGGGTTGCTGTCACACTATAGCAGTAACCTCCACCATACCAGGAGCATCCTGGGTTGCCTCCATACTATAGCAGTTACCTCCACCATACCGGAAGCCTCTAGGGTTGCTGCCATACTATAGCAGTAGCCTCCATCATACAGGGAGTCTCCAGGATTGCTATTACTCTATAGCGGTAACCTCCACTATGACAGGAGCCTCCAGGGTTTCTGCTACACCATACCAGTGACTTCTACCATAACCGGAGCCTCCATGGTTAGTGCCACACTATAGCTGTAACCTCCACCTTACAAGGAGCCTATAGGATAACTGCCACACTATAGCCGTAACCTGAAAAATACAAGGAGCCTCCAGGGTTCCTGCCATACTATAGCAGTAACCTACACCAGACCAGGAGCCTCCAGGGTTGATGCCATACTATAGCAGTAGCCTCCAGCA
This sequence comes from Panulirus argus, assembly GCA_038088735.1. Lineage (NCBI taxonomy): Eukaryota > Metazoa > Arthropoda > Malacostraca > Decapoda > Palinuridae > Panulirus > Panulirus argus. Next base: position 16,514 of record JAYMFT010195455.1, read on the forward strand.
TTCCGAAAGCCTCCAGAGTTGCTGCCATACTATAGCAGTAACCTCCACTACACCGGGAACACCTAGGGTTCCTGCCACACTATACCAGTAATTTCCACAATACCATGAGCCTGCAGGGTTGCTGCCACGCCATAGCAGTAGCCTCTACCATACCAAAAGCCTCTACGGTTGCTGACAGACTATAGAAGTAACCTCCACTAAACCAGCAGCCTCTAGGGTTACTCCCAGATTATATCAGTAACCTCCACCATACCGAAAGCCTCCATGGCTGCTGCCATACTATAGCAGTAACAATTACCATACCGGGAGCCTCCATGGTTGCTGCCACTCTTTACCAATAACCTCCACCATACCAGGAGCATTCAGAGTTGCTGCCACACCATAGCAGTAACCTCCACCATACCAGGAGACTCCAGGGCTGCTGCTAAACTATAGAAGTAACCTTCAATATACCGGGTGTCTCCAGGGTTGCTGCCACACTATAGCATTAACCTTTACCATACCAAGAAACCTAAATTGCTACCACACTATAACAGTAAACTCCACCATATCAGGAGCCTCCAGTAACGTCTACCATACTAGGAGCCACCAGGGTTGCTGCCACACTATAGCAGTAACCTCCACCGTACCAGGAACCTGAAGGGTTACTACCACACCATAGCAGTAACCTCTACCATACCAAGAGCCTCCAAGGTTGCTGCCAGATTTTAGAAGTAACCTTCAGTATACCAGGAGCCTCTAGGGTTCCTGTAAGATTATAGCACTAACCTCCACCATACCGGAAGCCTCCAGGGTTGCTGCTATGTTATAGCAGTAACCTTCACCATACCGGGAGCCTCCGTGGTTGCTGCCACACGTTAGCAGAAACCTCCACCATACTAGGAGCCTGCAGAGTTGCTGCCACTTCATAGCACTAACCTCTACCATATCAGGAGCCCCCAATGTTGCTGCCACATCACAGCAGTAACGTCCACCATAACAGGAGCCTCCAAGGCTGCTGCTACACCATAGCAGTAACCTCCACCGTACCAGAAGCCTCCAGGGTTGCTGCCACATTGTAGCAGTAATCTCCACCTTACCTTCAGCCTCCTGGGTTACTGCCACACTATAGAAGTAGCCTTCACCATACTGGAAGCCTCCAGGGTTGCAGCCACACTATAGCAGTAACCTCTACAATACCAGGAACCTCCAGGTTTTCTGCCAGACTCAAGCAGTAAACTCTACCATACCAGGAGCCTCCAGGGTTACTGCCAGAATATAGCAGTAACCTTCACTATACCAGGAGTCTCCTGGGTTCCTGCTAGACTATAGCAGTAACATTCAACATACCAGGATCATCCTGGTTTGTTGCCACACTATAACAGTAACCTCCACAATTCCAGGATCATCAACGGTAGCTGACACACTATAGCAGTAACCTCCACAATACCAGGAGCCTCCAGGGTTGCTGCCATATTATAGCAGTAACCTCCACCATACCGGAAGTCCCCAGGTTTGCTGCCACACAATAGCAGTAACACAAACCATGCCAGGAGCCTCCGGGGTTGGTACCACACAATGCCAGTAGCCCCCATCATACCAAGAGCCTCCAAGGTTGCTGCTACACCATAGCAATGATTTCTGCCATACCAAGAGCTTCCATGGTAGGTATCACACTATAGCAGTAACCTCAACCATAACAGGAGCCTTCTGGGTTGCTGTCACACCATAGCAATAACCTCCACCGTACTGGGAGCCTCCAAGGTTGCTTCAACACCATGGCAGTAACTTCAACCATACTGAGACCCACCAGGGTTCCTGCCACACTATAGCAGTAACCTCCACCATAACAGGAACCTGCAGGGTGGCTAACACGCCATGGCAGTAACCTCTACCATACAAGAAGCCTCCAATGATAATTCCATTTTACTTCAGCTCGTATCCTTTCGACACCAAAAACTCGTTCTCTTTTCCGCACTATAGTAGTAGTAACCTTCACCATACCAGGAGCCTCCTGGGTTCTTGCCAAATTATAGCAGTAACTTCTACCATAGGAGGAACTTTCAGGGTTGCTGCCACATTATAGCAGTAACCTCCACCAGAAAAAGAGCCACCAGGGTTGCTGCCACACTATAACAGTAACCTCCACCATGCCAGGAGCATCCAGGGTTGCTGACAAACCATAACAGTAACTTCTACCATACTAGGAGCCACCAGGGTTGTTAACACACTATAGCAATAACCTCCATCATATCAGGAGCCTTCTGGGTTGCTGCCATACTATAGCAGTTATCGCCACCATACCGGAAGCCTCTAGGGTTGCTGCCATACTTAAACAGTAACATCCATCACAACGGCAGCCTCCATGATTGCTGCCACACTATAGCAGTAACCTCCACCATGACAGGAGCCTCCAGGGTTGCTGCTACACCACAGCAGTGACTTCTACCATACCAGAAGTCTCCATGGTTGGTGCCACACTATAGCAGTAACCTCCACCAAACCAGGAGCCTCCAGGGTTGATGACATACTATAGCAGTAACCTCCACCATACTGAAAGCCTTCAAGATTGCTGCCATACTATAGCATTAACCTCCACTATACCGGGAGCCTCTAGGGTTGCTTCCACACAATAACAAAAACCTCCACCATAACAGGACCCTCCTGGGTTGCTGCCACATTATAACTGTAACCTCCACCATACTAGGAGCCTCCAGGGTTGCTATCACAACATATCAATGCCTTCTACCATACTAGGAGCAACCAGGGTTGCTGTCATACTATACCAGTAACCTCCACAATACCAGGAGCCTGCAGTGTTGCTGCCACACCATAGCAGTAACCTCTACCATACCAAGAGCCTTCACGGTTGCTGCCAGACAATAGAAGTAACCTCCACTATACCAGGAGCCTCTAGGGTTGCTGCCAGAATATATCAGTAACCTCCACCATTTCGGAAGGCTCCAAGGCTGCTGCCATACTATAGCAGTAGCCTTCACCATACTGGGAGCCTCCATGGTTGCTGCTACACTTTAGCAGTAACCTCCATCATATCATTAACCTGCAGATTTGCTGCCACACCATAGCAGTAACCTCCACCATACAAGGAGCCTCCAGGGTTGTTGCCACACCAAAGCAGTAACCTCCACCATACCAGGAGCCTCCAGGGTTGCTTTCATACTATAGCAGTAACCTCCACTATACCGGGAGTCTCTAGGGTTGCTGCCATACTATAGCAATAACCTCCACCATATCAAGAGCCTCCTGAGTTGCTGCCATACTATAACAGTAACCTCCACCATACGAAGAGCCTCCAGGGTTGTCACAACATATCAGTAAATTCTACCATACTAGGAGCCACCAGGGTTGCTGCCACACTATAGCAGAAACCCTCACCATACCAGGAGCCGGCAGAGTTCCTGCCACACCATAGCAGTAACCTCTACCATACCAGGAGCTCTATGGTTGCTGCCACACTATAGTAGTAATCCCCACCATACCAGGAGCCTCTTGGGTTGCTACCAGACTATAGCAGTAACCTCTTCCATAGCAGGAACTTTCAGTGTTGCTGTCACACTAAAGCAGTAACCTCCACTAGATCAAAAGCCTCCAGGGTTGCTGCCATACTATACAAGTAACATCCACCAGACCAGAAGCCTTCAGGGTTGCTGCCACATAATAGTAATAACCTCCACCATACTGGAAACCTCCAGGGTTGCTGTGGCATGATAGTTGCAACCTTCACCATACCGGGAGCCTCTAGGGTTGCTGTGACATGATAGTTGCAACCTTCACCATACCGGGAGCCTCTAGGGTTGCTACTACACTATAGCAATAACATCCACCATACCAGAAGCCTCCTGGGTTGCTGCCACATTCTAGCAGTAGCCTCCACCATACCAGGAGCCTCCAGGGTTGTTGACACACCATAACAGTAACTTCTACCATACTATGAACCACCAGGGTTGTTGCCACACTATAGCAATAACCTCCACCATACCAGGAGCCAGCAGGATTGCTGCCACACGATAGCAGTAACCTCGACCATAGCAGAAGCCTCCAGGGTTGCTGCCAGACTATAGCAGTAACCTCCACCATACCAGGAACCTCCTGGGTTCCTGTAATACTATAGCAGCTATCTCCACCATACCAGAAGCCTCCAGGTTTACTGCTGTACTATAGCATTAACCTCCATCATACCGGGAGCCTCCAGAATTGCTGCCACACTATAGCAATAACCTCCACCATGCCAGGAGCCTCCAGGGTTGCTGCTAAACCATAGCAGTGACTTTTACGAAACCAGAAGCCTCCATGGTTGGTGCCACTCTATAGCAATAACCTCCACCATACCAGGAGCCTACAGAGTACCTGCCACACTATAGCCGTAACCTAAACAATACCAGGAGCCTCCAGGGTTGCTGCCATATTATAGCAGTAACCTACACCAGGCCAGGAGCCTCCAGGGTTGATGCCATACTATAGCAGTAACCTCCAACATACCGGAAGCCTCCAGGGTTGCTGTCATACTACAGCAGTAACCTCCACTACACCAGGAACCTCTAGGGTTGCTGCCACACTATACCAATAACCTCTACCATAGCAGGAGCCTCCTGGGTTACTGTCACATTATAACACTAACCTCCACCATACCAGGAGCCTCCAGGGTTGCTACCACAACATATCAATACCTTCTACCATACTAGGAGCCTCCAGGGTTGCTGCCACATTATACCAATAACCTCCACAATACCAGGAACCTCCAGGGTTGCTGCCATACTATAGCAGTAACCTCCACTACACAGGGAACCTCTAGGGTTGCTGCCACACCATACCAGTAACCTTCACAATACCAGGAGCCTGCAGGGTTGCTGCCACGCCATAGCAGTAACCTCTACCATACCAAGAGCCTCCACGGTTGCTGACAGATTATAGAAGTAACCTCCACTATACCAGCAGCCTCTAGGGTTGTTTCCAAATTATATCTGTAACCTCCACCATACCGGAAGCCTCCAGGGCTGATGCCATACTATAGCAGTAACCTTCACCATACCGGGAGCCTCCATGCTTCCTGCCACACTTTTTCAGTAACATCCACCATACTAGGAGCCTGCAGAATTACTGCCACACCATAGCAGTAACCTGTACCATATCAGGAGACTCCAGAGTTGCTGCAACACCATAGCAGTAACCTCCACCATACCAGGAGCCTACAGGGTCGTTGCCATACTATAGAAGTAACATCCACTATACCGGGAATCTTTAGGGTTGCTTCCACACTACAGCAAAAACCTCTACCATACCGAGAGCCTCCTGAGTTGCTGCCACATTATACAGTAAACTCCACCATACCAGGAGCCACCAGGGTTGCTGCCACACTATAGCAGTAACCTCCACCATACCAGAAGCCTGAAGGGTTGCTGCCGCACCAAAGCAGTAACCTCTAGCATACCAAGAGCCTCCACGGTTGCTGCCAGATATTAAAAGTAACCCCCACTATACCAGGAGCCTCTAGGGTTGCTGTAAGATTATAGCACTAACCTCCACCATACCGGAAGCCTCCAGGGTTGCTACCATATTATAGCAATAACCTTCACCATACAGGGAGCCTCCATGGTTGCTGCCACACTTTAGCAGTAACCTCCACCATACCAGGAGCCTGCAGAGTTGCTACTACACCATAGCAGTAACGTCCACCATACCAGGAGCCTCCAAGGCTGCTCCTACAACACAGTAGTAACCTCCACCACACCGGAGGCCTCCAGGATTGCTGCAACATTTTAGCAGTAACCTCCACCGTACCTTCTGCCTCCTGGGTTACTGCCACACTATAGAAATAACCTCCACCATACTGGAAGCCTCCAGGGTTGCTGTCACACTATAGCAGTAAACTGTACAATACCAGGAACCTCCAGGTTTTCTGCCAGACTAAAGCAGTAACCTCCACTTTACCAGGAGCCTCCAGGGTTGCTGCCAGACTATAGCAGTAACATTCACCGTACCAGGAGCCTCCGGGGTTCTTGAATCACTATGGCATTGATCACCATTCCAGGAGCCTCTAGGGTTGCTGCCATACTATAGTAGTAACCTCCACCATACTACGAGCCTCCTGGTTTGTTGCCACACTATAGCAGTAGTCTCCACCATAAAATGGTCCTCAACGGTAGCTGACACACTATAGCAGTAACCTCCACAATACCAGGAGCCTACAGGGTTGCTACCATACTATTGCAGTAACCTCCACAATACCAGGAGCCTACAGGGTTGCTACCATACTATAGCAGTAACCTCCACCTGACCATGAGCCTCCAGAGTTGATTCCATACTATACCAGTAACATCCAATTTACCGGAAGCCTCCAGGGTTCCTGCCATACTACAGCAGTAACCTCCACCATACCGGGAACCTTCAGGTTTGCTGCCACACAATAGCAGTAACACCAACCATGCCAGAAGCCTCCAGGGTTATTGTCACACAATAGCAGTAGCCTCCACAATACCAAGAGCCTCCAAGGTTGCTGCTACACCATAGCAATGACTTCTACCATACCAAGAGCTTCCATGGTTGGTGTCATACTATAGCAGTAACCTCCACCATACGCATATACATACATCTGCACGTGTGTAAACATATGCATATGTTGCATACACCACCATACCAGGAGCCTTCTGGGTTGCTGGCACACATTAGTAATAACCTCCACCGTACTGGGAGCCTCCAGTGTTGCTTCAACACAATAGCAGTAACTTCAAAAATATTAGGACCCACCAGGGTTGCTGCCACACTATAGCAGTAACCTCCACCATACCAGGAGCCTGCATGGTTGCTGCCACACTATAGTAGTAACCTCCACCATACCAGGAGCCTCCTGGGCTGCTGACAGACTATAGCAGTAGCCTCTACCATAGCAGGAACTTTCAGGGTTACTGCCACAATATAGCAGAAACCTCCACGAGACCAAGAGCCTCCAGGGTTGCTGCCACACTATAGCAGAAACCTCCACCATGCCAGGAGCACCCAGGGACGCTGACACACCATAACAGCAACTTCTACCATACTAGGAGCCGCCAGGGTTGCTACTACACTATAGCAATAACCACCATACCAGGAGCCAGCTGGGTGTCTGACACACCATTACAGTAATCTCGACAATACCAGCAGCCTCCGTGGTTGCTGCCACACTGTAGCAGTAACCTCCACCATACGAGGAGCCTCCTGGGTTGCTGCCATACAATAGCAGTTATCTCCACCATACCGGAATCCTCTAGGGTTGCTGCCATACTATAGCAGTAACCTCCACTACACTGGGAACCTCTAGGGTTGCTGCCACACTATAACTGTAACCTGAACAATACCAGGAGCCTCCAGGGTTGCTGCTACACCATAGCAGTGACTTCTACTATACCAGGAGTCTCCATGGTTGGTGCCACACTATAGCAGTAACCTCCACCAAACCAGGAGACGACAGGGTACCTGCCACACTATAACTGTAACCTGAACAATACCAGGAGCCTCCAGGATTTCTGTCATACTATAGCAGTAACCTACACCAGACCAGGAGCCTCCAGGGTTGATGACATACTATAGCAGTAACCTCTACCATACCGAAAGCCTCCAGGGTTGCAGCCATACTATTGCAGTAACCTCCACTACACCGGGAGCCTCTAGGGTTGCTGCCACACTATAACAAAAGCCTCCACCATAACAGGACCCTCCTGGGTTCCTGCCACATTATAACAGTAACCTCCACCATTCCAGGAGCCTCCAGGGTTGCTGCCACAACATATCAATGCCTTTTACCATACTAGGAGCTACATGGGTTGCTGCCACACTATACCAATAACTTCCACAATACCAGGAGCCTGAAGGGTTGCTGCCACACCATAGCAGTAACCTCAACCATACCAAGAGCCTCCACGGTTGCTGCCAGACAATAGAAATAACCTCCACTATACCTTGAGCCTCTAGGGTTGCTGCAAGATTATATCAGTAACCTCTACCATACCGGAAGCTTCCAGGGCTGCTACCATACTATAGCAGTAACCTTTACCATACTGGGAGCCTCCATGGTTGCTGCCACACTTTACAGTAGCCCCCACCATACTAGGAGCCTCCAGGGTTGCGTCCATACCATAGCAGTAACCTCCAACATACCAAGAGCCTCCTGAGTTGCTGCCACACTATAACAGTAACCTCCACCATACCAAGAGCCTCCAGGGTTGCTATCACAACATATCAGTAACATCTACCATACTAGGAGCCACCAGGGTTGCTGTCACACTATAGCAGTAACCCTCACCATACCAGGAGCTTGCAGAGTTGCTGCCACACCATTTCAGTAACCACTACCATTCCAGTAGCTTCCAGGGTTGCTGCCACATTATAGTAGTAACCTCCAACATACCAGGAGTCTCCTGGGTTGCTGCCAGACTATAGCAGTAACCTCTTCCATAGCAGGAGCTTTCATTGCTGCTGCCACACTATAGCAGTAACCTCCAACAGACCAAGAACCTCCAGGGTTGGTGCCACACTATACAAGTAACATCCACCAGACCAGGAGCCTCCAAGTTTGTTGCCATACAATAGCAATAACCTCCACCATACCGGAAGCCTCCAGGGTTACTGCCACACTCTAGCAGTAGCCTCTACCATACCAGGAGCCTCCAGGGTTGTTGACACACCATAACAGTAACTTCTACCATACTACGAGACACCAGGGTTGTTACCACACTATAGCAATAAACTCCACCATACCAGGAGCCAGCAGGATTGCTGTCACACATTAGCAGTAACCGACCATATCAGAAGCCTCCAGGGTTGCTGCCAGACTATAGCAGTAACCTCCGCCATACCAGAAACCTCCTGGGTTCCTGCCATACTATAGCAGTTATCTCCACCATACCGGAAGCCTCCAGGGTTACTGCCATACTATAGCAGTAACCTCCATCATACCGGGAGCCTCCAGGATTGCTGCCACACTATAGCAGTAGCCTTCACCATGCCTGGAGCCTACAGAGTTGCTGCTACACCATAGCAGTGACTTTTACGAAACCAGAAGCCTCCATGGTTGGTGCCACACTATAGCAGTAGACTCCACCATACAAGGAGCCTACAGAGTACCTGCCACACTATAGCCGTAACCTAAACAATACCAGGAGCCTCCAGGGTAGCTGCCATACTAAAGCAGTAACCTACACCAGACCAGGAGCCTCCAGGGTCGATGCCATACTAAAGCAGTAACCTCCAACATACCGGAAGCCTCCAGGATTGCTGTCATACTATAGCAGTAACCTCCACTACACCGGAAACCTCTAGGGTTACTGCCACACAATACCAATAACATCCACCATAAAAGGAGCCTTCTGGGTTGCTGCCACATTACAGCACTAACCTCCACCATACCAGGAGCCTCAAGGGTTGCTGCCACAACATATTAATACCTGTTATCACACTAGGAGGCAACAGGGTTGCTGTAACAATACACGAATAACCTCCACAATACCAGGAGCCTGTAGGGTTGCTGCCAGATTATAGCAGTAACCTCCACCATACCGGAAGCCTCCAGGGTTGCTGCCAAACTATAGAAGCAACCTCTACCATACCGGGAGCGTCCATGGTTGCTGCCACACTTTAGTAGTAACCTCCATCATACCAGGAGCCTGCAGAGTTGCTGCCACACCATAGCAGTAACCTCTACCATACCAGGAGCCTCCAAGGTTGCTGCCACACCATAGCAGTAACCTCCACCATACTAGGAGTCCCCAAGGGTGCTGCCATGCTATAGCAGTAACCTCCATTATACCGGGAGTCTCTAGGGCTGCTGCCACACTATACCAATAACCTCCACCATACCAATAGCCTCCTGAGTTACTCCCACACTATAACAGTAACCTCTACCATACCAGGAGCCTCCAGGGCTGCTGCCACAATATATCAGTAACTTTTACCATACTACGAGCAACCAGGGTTGCTGACACACTGTAGCAGTAACCTCCACCATACCAGGAGCCTGCAGCTTTGCTGCCACACCATTGCAGTAAAATTTATCATATTAACAGCCTCCACGGTTGCTGCCACACTATAGAAATAACCTCTACTATACCAGGAGCGTCTAGGGATGCTGCCAGATTATAGCACTAACCTCCACCATACCGAAAGCCTCCAGGGTTGCTGCCATACTATAAAAGTACCCTCCCCCATATTGCATGAGTCCATGGTTGCTGCCACACTTTAGCAGTAACCTCTACCATACCAGGAGCCTCCAAGGTTGCTGCCACACCATAGCAGTAACCTCCACCAGACCTTCAGCCTCCTGGGTTGCTGCTACACTATAGCAGTAACCTCCACCATACCGGAAGCCTCAAGGCTGCTGCCACACTATAGCAGTAACCTCTACAATACCAGGAGCCCCCAGGATTGCTGCCAGACTAAAGCAGTAATCTCTACCATACCAAGAGCCTCCAAGGTTACTGCAATACTATAGCAATAACCTTCTCCTTACCACGAGCCTCCAGGGTTGCTGCCAGACTATAGTAGTAACATACACCATACCAGAAGCCTCTGGGATTGATGCATCACTATAGCAGTGATCTCCACCATACCAAGAGCCTCTAGGGCTGCTGCCATACTATAGTAGTAACCTCCACCATACCAGGAGCCTCTTGGTTTTTTGCCACACTATAGCAGTAACCTCCACCATACCAGGAGCTTCAACGGTAGCTGACACATTATAGCAGTAATCTTCACAATACCAGGAGCCTTCAGGGTTGCTGCCATACTATAGCAGTAGCCTCCACCTGACCAGGATCCTCCAGAGTTAATGTCATATTATACCAGTAACATCCACCATACCGGAAGCCTCCAGGTTGCTGCCATACTATAGCATTAACCTCGACCATACAGGGAGCCTCAAGGATTGTTGCCAGACATTAGCAGTAACCTCAAACATGGCATGAGCCTCCGGGGTTCCTGCCACACCATAGCAGTAGCCTTCACCATACCAAGAGCCTCCATGGTTGCTGCTATACCTTAGCAATGAATTCTACCATACCAGGAGCTTCCATGTTTGGTGTCACACTATAGCAGTAACCTCCACCGTACTAGGAGCCTCCGGGGTTGCTGTAACACCATAGCAGTAATTTCAACCATGCTAGGAACCACCAGAGTTGCTGCCTCACTATAGCAATAACCTCCACCATACCAGGAGCCTCCAAGGTTGCTGCCAGACTAAAGCACTAATCTCTATCATACCAAGAGCCTCCAGTGTTACTGCCAGACTATAGCAGTAACCTCCACTATACCAAGAGCCTCCATGGTTGCTGCCAGACTATAGCAGTAACTTCCACCATAGCAGGAGCCTTCAGGGTTACTGCCAGATTACATCAGTAATCTCCAATATTGCAGGAGCCTCCAGGATTACTGCCATACTATAGCAGTAACCTCCACCATACCAGGAGCCTTAGGGTTTCTGCTAGACTATAGCAGTAACATACACCATACCAGGAGCCTCAACGGTAGCTGACACACTATAGCAGTAACCTCCACAATATAAGGAGCCTCCAAGGTTGCTGCCATACTATAGGAGTGAGTACCACCTAACCAGGAGCCTCCAGAGTTGATGCTATACTATACCAGTAACATCCACCATACCAGAAGTCTCCAGGGTTGCTGCCATACAGTAGAAGTAACCTCCACCATACCGGGAGCCACCAGGATTGCTGCCACACAATAGCAGTAACCTCCACCATGCCATGAGCCTCCAGGGTTGCTGCTACAACATAGCAATGAATTCTACCATACCAGGAGCTTCCATGGTTGGTGTCACACGATAGCAGTAACCTCTACCATACCAGGAGCCTCTTAGGTTGCTGCCACACCATAGCAATAACCTCCACCGTACTAGGAGCCTCCAGGGTTGCTGCAACACCATAGCAGTAACTTCAACCATACTAGGAACCACCAGGGTTACTGCCACGCTATAGCAGTACTCTCCACCATGCCAGGAGCCTGCAGGGTTGCTGCCACGCCATAGCAGTAACCTCTACCATGCCAGTAGCCACCAGGGTTGCTGTCGCACTATAATAGTAGCTTCCACCATACCAGGAGCTTCCTAGGTTCCTGCCAGACTATAGCAGTAACCTCTCCCATAGCAGGAAATTTCAGGGTTGCTGCCACACTATAGCAGTAACCTCCACCAGACCAAGAGCCTCTAGGTTTGCTGCCATATTATACAAGTAACATTCACCAGACCAGGAGCCTCCAGCGTTGCTGCCATACTATAGCAGTAACCTCCACCATACCGGAAGTCTCCAGGGTTGCTGCCACACTATAGGAGTAACCTCCACCATACCGGGAGTCTTTAGGGTTGCTTCCACACTATAGTAATAACCTCCACCATACCAGAAGCCTCTTGGATTCCTGACAAACTATAGCAGTAATCTCCACCATACCAGGAGCCTCCAGGGTTGCTGCCACACTATAACAGTAACCTCCACCATGCCAAGAGCCTCCTGGGTTGCTGCCATACTATAACAGTTATCTCCACCATACCGGAAGCCTCAAGGGTTACTGCCATACTATAGCAGTAACCTCCATCATACCTGGAGCTTCCAGGATTGCTGCCACACTATAGGAGCCTCCAGGGTTGGTGCTACACCATAGCAGTGACTTTAACCATACCAGGAGCCTCCATAGTTGGTGCCACACTATAGCAGTAACCTCCATCATACCGGGAGCCTCCTGGGTTCCTGCCACACCACAGCAATAACCTCCACCGTACTAGGAGCCTCCAGGGTTGCTGCCACACCATAGCAGTAACTTAAACCATACTAGGACCCACCAGGGTTGCTGCCACACTAAAGCAGTAACCTCCACCATACCAGGAGCCTGCAGGGTTTCTGCCACACTATAGCAGTACCCTCTACAATACCAACAGCCTCAAGTTGCTGCCAGACTGCAGCAGTAACTTCAACCATAGCAGGAACCTCCAGGGTTACTGCCAGACAATATCAGTACCCTCCACCATTGCAGGAGCCCCCAGGATTGCTGCCATACTATAGTAATAACCTCAACCATACCAGGAGCCTCCTAGCTTGTTGTCAAACTAGACCAGTTACCTCCACCATACCAGGAGCCTACAGGGTACCTGAAACACTATAGCCGTAACCTGAGCAATGCCTGGAATCTCTAGGGTTGCTGCCGTTTTATAGCAGTAACCTACACCAGACCAGAAGCCTCCAGGGTTGATGCCATAATATAGCAGTAACCTCTGCCATAAGGGAAGCCTTCAGTGATGCTGCCATACTATAGCAGTAACCTCCACTACACCGGGAACCTCTAGAGTTGCTGTCACACCATAGCAATAACCTCAACCATAATAGGAGCCTCCTGGGTTGCTGCCACACTATAACAGTAACCTCCACCATACCAGGAGCCTCGAGTGTTGCTGCCACAACATATCAATACCTTCTACCATACTAGGAGCCACCAGGGTTGCTGCCACACTATACCAGTAACCTCTACAATACCAGGAGCCTCCAGGATTGCTGCCACACCATAGCAATAATCTCTACCATACCAAGAGTCTCCACGGTTGCTACCAGACTATATAAGTAATCTCCACTATTCCAGGAGCCTCAAAGGTTACTGCCAGACTATAGCAGTAACCTCCACCATACCTGAAACCTCCAGGGTTATAGTCATACTATAGCAGTTACCTTTACTATACCAGGAGCCTCCATGGTTGCTGCCACTGTTTAGCAGTAACCTCCACCATACCAGGAGCCTGCAGAGTCGTTGCCACACCATAGCAGTAACCTCCACCATACCAGGAGACTCCAGGGTTGCTGCCATACTATAGCAGTAACCACCACCACACCGGAAGCCTCCAGGGTTGCTGCCACACTTTTAGCAGTAACCTCCACCATACCAGGAGCCTCCAGGGTTGCTGCCACACCATAGAAGTAGCCTCCACCATATCAGGAGCCTCCAGGGTTGCTGCTACACCATATCAGTAACCTCCACGATACCGGAAGCCTCCAGAGTTGCTGCCACATTATAGCAGTGACCTCCACCATATCTTCAGCCTCCTGGGTTGCTGCCACACTTTAGAAGTAACCTCCACCATACCGAAAGCCTCCAGGGATGCTAGCACACTATACCAGTAACTTCTACAATACTAGGAGCATCCAGGGTTGCTGCCAAACTAGAGCAGTAACCTGTACCATACCAAGAGCCTCCAGGGTTAATGCTAGACTACAGCAGTAACCTTCACTATACCAGGAGCCTTCAGGGTTGCTGCCGGACTATAGCAGTAACTTTCACCATAGCAGGAGCCTTCAGGGTTACTGCCAGATAATATCATTAATTTCCACCATTGCTGGAGCCTCCATGATTGCGTCCATACTATAGCAGTAACCTCCAACATACCAAGAGCCTCCAGGGTTACTGACAGACTATAGCAATGACTTTCATCATAACAGGAGCCTCCGGGGTTGCTGCATCACTATAGCAGTGATCTCTACCATACCAGGAGAATCTATGGTTGCTGCCATACTATAGTAGTAACCTCCACCATACCAGGAGCCTCCTGGTTTGTTGTTACGCTATAGCAGTAACCTCCACCACACCAGGAGCCTTAAATGTAGCTGACACACTATAGTAGTAACCTCCACAATACCAGAAGGCTCCAAGGTTGCTGCCATACTATAGCAGTAACCTCCACCATAACGGGAGTCTCCAGGATTGCTGCCACAAAATAGAAGTAACCTCCACCATGCCAGGAGCCTCCAGGGTTTCTGCCACACCATAGCAATAGCTACCATACCAGGAGCCTCCAGGGTTGCTGCTACACCATGGGAATGACTTCTACCATACCAGGATCCTCCATGGTTGGTGCCACACTATAGCAGTAACCTCCACCATACCAGGAGCCTACTGGGTTGCTACCACACAATATCAATAACCTCCACCATACTAGGAGCCTCCAGGGTTGCTGCAACACCATAGCATTAAGTTCAACCATACTAGGACCCACCAGGGTTGCTGCCACACTATAGCAGTAACCACCACCATACCAGGAGCCTGCAGGGTTGCTGCCACGCCATAGCAGTAACCTCTACCATACCAGGAGCTTCCAGGGTTGCTGTCACACTTCAGTAGTAACCTCCACCATACCAGGAGCTTACTGACTTGCAACTAGACTATAGCAGTAACCTCTACCATTGAAGGAACTTTCATGGTTGCTGCCACACTATAGTACTAACCTCCACCAGACCAAGAGCCTCCAGGGTTGCTGCCATACTACACAAGTAATATGCACCAGACCAGGAGCCTCCAGGGTTGCTGCCATACTATAGTAGTAACATCCACCATACCGGAAGCGTCAACGGTTGCTGCCACACTATAGCAGTAACCTACACCATACCGGGAGCCTCTAGGGTTGCTGCTACACTATAGCAATTTGCTGCACCATACCAGGAGGCTCCTGTGTTGGTGCCACACTATAGCAGTAGCCTCCAACATACCAGGAGCCTCCAGGGTTGCTGACACACCATAACAGTAACTTCTACCATACTATAAGCCACCAGGGTTGCTGCCACACTGTAGCAAGAAGCTCCACCATACAAGGAGCCTCCTGGGTTGCTGCCATACTATAGCAGTTATATCCACCATACAGAAAGCCTCTAGGGTTGCTGCCATACTATAGCAGTAACCTCCATCATACCGGGAGCCTCCAGGATTGCTGCCACACTATAGCAGTAACCTCCACCATGCCAGGAGCCTCCAGAGTTGCTGCTACACCATAGCAGTGACTTCTACCATACCAGGAGCCTCCATGGTTGGTGCCACACTATAGCAGTAACCTCCACCCTACCAGGAGCCTACAGGGTACATGCCACACTATAGCCGTAACCTGAACAATACTAAGAGCTTCCAGCGTTGCTGTCACACTACAGCAGTAACCAACACCAGACCAGGAGCCTCCAGGGTTGATTCCATACTATAGCAGTAACCTCCACCATACCGTAAGCCTCCAGGGTTGCTGCCATACTATAGCAGTAACCTCCACTACACCGGGAACCTCTAGGGTTGCTGCCACACTATAGCAATAACCTCCACCATAATAGGAGCCTCCTGGGTTGCTACCACACTATAACAGTAAAATCCTCCATACCAGGAGCCTCCAGGGTTGCTGCCACAACATATCAATACCTTCTACCATTCTAGGAGCCACCAGGGTTGCTGCCACAATATACCAGTAACCTCCACAATATCAGGAGCCTGCAGGGTTGCTGCAACGCCATAGCAGTAACCTCCACCATACCAAGAGCCTCCACGGTTGCTGCCAGACTATAGAAGCAACTTCCACTATACCAGGAGTCTCTAAGGTTTCTGCCAGATTATAGCAGTAACCTCCACCATGCCGGAAGCCTCTAGGGTTGCTGCCATACTATAGCAGTAACCTTCACCATACCGGGAGCCTCCATGGTTGCTGCCACACCTTAGCAGGAGCCTGCAGAATTGCTGCCACACCATAGCATACCAGGAGCCTTCGGGGTTGCTGCCAACACATAGCAGTAACCTCCACCATACTAGGAGCCTCCAGGGTTGCTGTCATTTTATAGCAGTAACCTCTACTATACCGGGAGTCTCTAGGGCTGCTGCCACACTGTAGCAATAACCTCCACCATACCAAGAGCCTCCTGAGTTTCTGCCACACTATAACAATAACCTCCACCATACCGGAAGTCTCCAGGGTTGCTGACATACTATAGAAGTAACCTCCACCATACCGGGAGCCTCCATGGTTGCTGCCACACATTAGCAGTATCTTCTACCATACCAGGAGCCTCCTGGGTTTCTGTCACACCATAGCAGTAACCTCCACCAGACCTTCAGCCTCTTGGGTTCCTGCCACACTATAGCAGTAAAATCCACCATAAAGGAAGCCTCCAGGGTTGCTGCCACACTATAGCAGTAACCTCTACAATACCAGGAGCCTCCAGGATTGCTGCCGGACCAAGAGCCTCCAGGGTTGCTACCAGACTGTAGCAGTAACCTCCACTATATCAAGTAGCCTCCAGGGTTGCTGCTAGACTATAGCAGTAACTTCTACCATAGCAGGAGCCTTCAGGGTTACTTCCGGATTATATCAGTAATTTCCATCATTGCAGGAACCTCCAGGATTGCTGCCATACTATAGCAGTTACCTCCACCATACTAGGAGCCTCCAAGGTTGCTGCCAGACTATAACAATAACGTGCACCATACCAGGAGCCTCCGGGGTTCCTACACCACTATAGCAGTTGTCTCCACCATACCAGGAGCCTCTAGGGTTACTGCCACACAATAGCAATAACCTCCACCATGCCATGAGCCTCCAGGGTTGCTACCACACCATACCAGGAGCCTCCAGGGTTGCTGCCACACCATATAAGTAACTTCTACCATACTAGCAGCCATCATGGTTGCTGCCACACTATAGCAGTAACCTCCACCATACAAAAAGCCTGAGGGTTGCTGCCACACCATAGCAGTAACCTCTACCATACCAGTAGCCTCGAGGGTTGCTGCCAAACTACAGCAGTAACATCCACTATACCAGGAGTTTCCAGAGTTGCTGCCAGACTATAGCAGCAACCTCCACCACACCGGGAACCTCCAGGGTTGCTGCCGCACTATAGCTGTAACCTCCACTGTACCAGGGGCCTCCTGGGTTGCTGCCACCCCATAGCAGTAACCTCCAGCATACCAGGAGCCTATAGGGTTGCTGCTACACCATAGCAGTGACTTCTACCACACCAGAAGCCTCCTTGGTTGGTGCCACACTATAGAAGTAACCTCCACAATACCAGGGGCCTTCAGGGTTTCTGCCAGAATATAGTAGTAACTTCCACCATAGTAGGAGCCTCCTGGGTTCCTGCTTCACTATAGCAGTAATCTCCACCATACCAGGAGCCTCTAGGGTTACTGCCTTACTAAAATAGTAATCTCCACCATAACAGGAGCCTCCTGGGTTGTTGACACACTATAGCAGTAACATCCACCATACCAGGAGCCTCCAGGGTTGCTGCCACACTATGGCAGTAACCTCCACCTTAGCAGGAACCTCCATTGTTGCTGCCATACTATAGCAGTAACCTCCACCAAACCAGGAGCCTCGAGGGTTGCTGCCATACTATTACAGTAACCTCCACCAGACCAGGAGCCTCGAGGGTTGCTGCCATACTATAGCAACAACTACCACCATAGCAGGAGCCTCCAGGGCTGCTGCTTTACTATAGCAGTAACCGCTACCATACCAGGAACCTCCTGGTTTTCTGCCTCACCATAGCAATAATCTCCACCATACCAGGAGCCTCTAGGGTTACTGCCATAATATACTAGTAACCTTCACCATAACAGGAGCCTCCTGGGTTGTTGCTAAACTACAGCAGTAACCTCCACCATACCAGGAGCCTCCAGGGTTCCTGACACACTATAGCAGTAACCTCCACCATAGCAGGAACCTCCATGGTTGCTGCCCTATTATAGCAGTAACCTCCACCAGACCAGGAGCCTCGAGGGTTGCTGTCATACTATAGCAGTAACCTTCACCATACCGGGATCCTCAAGTGTTGCTGCCACACTATAGCAATAGCCTTCCCCACACCAGGAGCCTCCAGGATTTCTGCCACAACATAGCAGTAACCTCCATCATACCAGAAGCCTTCAGAGTTGCTGCCACAATATAGCACTAACATCCACCATACCAGGAGTCTCCAGGGTTTCTACTTCACTATAGCAGTAACGTCCACCATACCAGGAGCCTCCAGAGTTGTTACCACATCATATCAGTAACTTCTACCATACCAATAGCGACCAGGGTTGCTGCCACACTATAGCAGTAACCTCCAACATACCAGGAGCCAGCAGAGTTGCTGCCACACCATAGCAGTAACTTCTACCATACCAGGAGTCTCCAGGGTTGCTGCCAAACTATAGCAGTAACCTCCACTATACCAGGAGCCTCCGGGGTTGCTACTAGAATGTAGCAGTAACCTTCACCATACCAGGAGCCTCCAGAGTTGCTACCACACCATATCAGTAACTTCTACCATACCAGTAACGACCAGGGTTGCTGCCACACTATAGCAGTAACTTCCACTATAACAGGGGCCTTAAGGGTCGCTGCCACACCATAGCAGTAATCTCCACCATACCAGGAACCTCCATGGTTGATGCCACACTATAGCAGTAACCTCCACTATACCAGGAGCCTCCAGGGTTGCTGCCACACTATAGCAGTTAACTTTCACCATAGAAGGAGTCTCCAGGGTTGCTGTCAGACTATATCAGTAACCTCCACCATTGCAGGAGCCTCTGGAATTGCTGCCATGATATAGCTGTAACCTCCACCATACCAGGATCCTCCAAAATTCTACGAGCCTCCAGGGTTTCTGCTAGACTATAGCAGTAATTTCCACCAGACCAGGAGCCTCGAGGATTGATGCTTTACTATAGCAGTAGCCGCCACCATACCAGTAGTCTCCTGGGTTCCTGCCTCACTATAGCAGTAATCTTCACCATACCAGGAACCTCTAGGGTTACTGCCTTACTATAATAGTTACCTCCACCATAACAGTAGCCTCCTGGGTTGTTGCCACACTATAGCAGTAACTTCCACTATACCAGGAAACTTCCAGGGTTCCTGCCACACTATAGCAGTAACCTCCACCATAGCAGGAGCCTCCTTGGTTGCTGCCCTACTATAACATTAACCTCCACCAGACCAGGAGCCTCGAGGGTTGCTGCTATACTATAGCAGTAACATCCAACAGACAGGAGCCTCAAGGGTTACTACCATACCATAGCAGTAACTTCCGCCACACCGGAAGCCTCCAGGGCTGCTGCCATACTATAGCAGTAACCTCCACCATACCGGGAGCCTCCAGGGTTGCTGCCACATTATAGCAGTAATCTCTACCATACCAGGAGCCTCCGGGGTTCCTGCTACACCGTAGCAGTGACTTCTACCATACCAGAAGCCTCCATGGTTGGTGTAACACTATAGCAGTAACCACCACCAATAGCAGGAGCCTCCAAGGTTGCTGCTTTACTATAGCAGTAACCTCCACTATTCCAGGAGCCTCTTGGGTTGCTGCCTTACTATAGCAGTAATCTCCACCATAGTAGGAGCCTGGAGGGTTGCTGCCATACTATAATAGTAACCTCCACTATACCAGGAGCCTCCTGGGCTGTTGCTACACTATAGCAGTAACCTCCACCATACCAGGAGCCTCCAGGATTGCTACCACACCATAGTAATAATCTCCGCCATAGCAGGAGCCTCCATGGATGCTGCCATACTATAGCAGTAACCTCCACCAAACCAGGAGCCTCGAGGGTTGCTGCCATACTATAGTAGTAACTTACACCAAAGCAGGAGCCTCCAGGGTTGCTGCTCTACTATAGCAGTAACCGCCACCATACCAGGAGCCTCCTGGTTTCCTGCTTCACTATAGCAGTAACCTCCACCATACCAGGAGCCTCTAGGGTTGCTACCACACTATAGTAGTCACCTCCACCATAGCAGGAACTTCCATGGTTGCTGCCCTACTATAGCAGTAGCCTCCACCAGACCAGGAGCCTCGAGGGTTGCTGCCATACTATAGCAGTAACCTCCACCATACCGGGAGCCTCCAGGATTGGTGCCACACTATAGCAATAACCTCCACCATACCAGGAGCCTCCAGGAGTACTGCCACAATATAGCAGTAACCTCCACCACATCAGGAGCCTCCAGAGTTGCCGCCACAATATAGCAATAACCTCCATCATACCAGGAGCCTCCAGGGTTCCTACTTCACAATAGCAGTAACCTCCTCCATACGAGGAGCCTCCAGGGTTGCTGCCACACCATATCAGTAACCTCTACCATACTAGCAGCCACCAGTGTTGCTGCCACACTATAGCAGTAACCTCCACCATACCAGGAACCTGTAGAGTTGCTGCCACACCATAGCAGTAACCTCTACCATATCAAGAGCCTCCAGGATTGCTGCCAGACTATAGCAGTAACCTCCACCATCCCGGGAGCCTCTAGGGTTGCTGCCACACTATAGCATTAACTCCCGCTATACCAGGGGCCTCCTGGGTTGCTGCCACACCATAGCAGTAACCTCTACCGTAACAGGAGCCTTCAGGGTTGCTGCCACACTACAGCAGTAACCTCCACCATAGCAGGTGATTAGAGGGAGCGTCCTGTGTGTCTTCCTGAACATCTCATCGTCAGTATACCTGAAGGCAACTTTGTCCGGGATATAGTTCACTTCCACAGGAATCTTCTCACAGACTGTTCTGGTGTCAAGTTCGGCTTCATGCAAACTCTTGGTGCCCCTCTCTCGGCACAACTCCTACGGACTATTTCCTCATATGTGGCTCCTGCATGATCTTTATGATGCTTTTTGTTGATAGTGGAAGATATCAGAAAGCTAGAAAATAAGTGTGTTAAGAATAGAAAGGTATGCAGATGATTCAAAGACAAAAAATTTGCAAACTATATATATATATGAGTAAGTACAGTTTGGGTGATTTTCTTCTTTGTGCCATCTGTATGTGGGGCAGGCTGGCCGCTACATAGATCCTATGGACTGGTTCCTCACAGCACTTGTATCCAGACCTACACCCACCAGACTCCTGACTATATCTACGTTGCCATTGCTCCAGACATTCGCCTCATTCGCATCAACTCTCTCCATAAATTCTATCCTATTATCTTATACATTAATCACTATACACATCATTATGCTTTATGCACAACGACACACGTTCCAAGAAGAGGAATATATAACACATGTCTGCCTCGAGTTGTTTGTGAAGGATGTTTCTCGTGGGAAGAATACTGTTAAGGTAACATTGTTAATCTGTCATGATTTCGCATGAAGAAGTACATGAATTTTCTGTTGCGACATGTGTAACTCCGAGTATCGTGCTGTGCGCTAAGATTCTATAAGATATTCTGCAATATCCTGAAGATTCTACGAAATTGTTACTCTACTGCGCCATATGCTCTCTGGTATCAGTTTCTTAAATCCTATTTATAGATGATTAGATCAAGAGATTGAAGAAGGGAAAAATAGTGTGTGCAAATCATATACCGTCTCTTAATCGGTTTGGCCAGGAAGATGATAAGGTGCACATGTAAGCTTACAATAATTTCTTCATTTCTTTGTACATAGTGACCGACATGGCGTAGACAAAACATGCTCCAGCCACAGGCAGTCTCGGTTGAAGGGAAGAAAAGGAAAGAAGAAATCAATTTAAGCTGTGCAGGTGTCTATTGACCTGACTTTTGAAGGTAGAGAGGTTATTAGAAGAGGAAAAGACAAGAAGAAGAAAATTCCATGGCCTAACTGTTCAAGAGAAAAAAAAAAGGTAAAGCGAAGTAAAAAGGCAGAGAGCGAGAATTAAGTCCGAATGGTAAAGAAACAAATGTCATATTAAGCGATGTGGAAAGAGACGCAAAACCAAGAAATAATAGGAATGTACGGTTAAAACATAAGGACTAGTGCAGCAAGCGCTTCCTCTGTCAGAAGAATCCTGAGGTCATCTGTATCACGCCGTGTAATGATCTTAACTCCGTGAGAGTGAGCGACCATCAGGGTTCATGGCAATGTTTGTCTATGTCGCTGACTATGATACTATAAGGTAAAGCCAATACCCGCCCTGTCTAGTCCGGCAAGGATTATGTTTAGCTCTCTCGTAACTATGAGAAGCACAAGTTTGGATACTCAATTTACTTGTAGGTGATAATACTGTAGATAAGCCTTCATATCCCAGCCTCAGGTATACGGTACTCCGGGCAGCTGGGTGCTGCCACCCACCATGCTGGATCTCTTGAAAAAACACCCAGAACAAAAATTTCTCATGTGAATATGTTACTAACCTGTGTCCCCTTAGAGAGACTTGTCGTTTGTATATTCTGATTCAGGCTATTGTATTGCCTTTTCAAGAGTACCAACAGGAAAGAAAGAGAGAGAGCACTTACCTCCATGTAAATACCTTTGACGAGATTCTGCCAATGTACAAAGCTAAGGCGTATCGTTCTCAGCGCAGTTCTTGCTTGTTTGACATGGATTTTTCTCTTCACTGCCACGCACATTACATGGGTCGGTCCTGAACTCGCCTGTTGTCCATTGATCTGGATTTGTTTTATATGTTTCTGTATTCGTCTGAAGCAAGAGTTCGCGTGTTTATGTTCCATGCAAGAAATCCTACCTACCTCCCTACCTCACTCCCTTCTTCCTTACCTACCTACTTACCTACTTACCTATATCCAAACATACCTACTATCTATTTACCTACCTACCTATTTCCCTACCTACCTACCTACCGACCTACATATTTCCCCACCCACTTACAACATGATATTGCAGTGAGTTCGGGTTAGCGTGTAGCGTTCATATGATGAGAGAGAGAGAGAGAGAGAGAGAGAGAGAGAGAGAGAGAGAGAGAGAGAGAGAGAGAGTGTTATGTATATAATGTCCACACAAAGGCAAACTTGGTCTTCGTTGTTGAAGTCTGTACATGACAAGCCAAAGTTTCCTAATCCTCTTTTCATGTAAACGATTGTGTGAACAAAGAGGACGTTGGTGCAACAGGATTAGCGGTTAACGGGAAAGTGGACGAGGTACGAGGGGGAGTAAGACATTACAAAGGAGGTGAAGAGAACAGTAATGTACCTAAATGTACTGGAAGACTGAGGATGTAGAGGGATATGTGAACGAGATGGTGTGGAGAGTGTAGGTTAAACTGCAACTGGATGGCTGAGAGAGGTATGTATGAAAGTATGAATAAAGCGGTCAGACGCCTGACAATTGGACGAAGGCAGTAATGGTTCCTTTGTTTCAAGGACATAAAGACCATAAGAATTATAGAAGAATAAGTCTCGTTTGCATAGTTGTAAATACATGTGGTATATAACACTGATTGATCGAGTTACACATGCAGGTGAAAACCAAATAGTTCACCACATAACACCTGCTGGAGACAGACATTGGCTTCAGCACGCCTGCTTTGTGAATGCCCTCTAGTTGTGAGGGGAAAAAATGAGTGCTTCCTTCGTTATCATTCATCATTTCACTTTCATCATACATTTCGTCAACTCATTACTCTGTTCGGGCGGGTTGGGTGTGCCAATTGCCAGTCTCGTTAAGATGCAACTTTGATTCCCCTGTGTCAGGTCATCCGCCTCCCTGCACACCCCTTCACCTTCCTCCTCATTATGCCAAGTTTTCTGCCACTCTCTGCACCCCCTACACTACGCCTTGCGCCGCGCCTCCCTGCCTCTGTCATGTGCCTTCCCCTAACTGCATGGTCGACGCCCTACACCCTTGCCCCATGTCCTGTGCCCCCTCAACTAGGTTATATGCCTCCCTAAGCTTTCCTACACCAGGTCATCTGCCTCTAAACACCGCCATACACCAAGTCATCTGCCCCTCCACGCCATCCTACATCAGGTCATCTGCCTCCCCACACCATCCTACACCAGGTCATCTTCCTCTCCATACAGCCCTACACCAGGTCATATGCCTCTCTACACCACCCTACACCAGGTCATCTGCCTCTCTACAGCACCCTACACCAGGTCATCTGCCTCTCCACACCATCCTACACCAGGTCATCTGCCTCTCTACAGCACCCTGCACCAGGTCATCTGCCTCTCCACACCATCCTACACCAGGTCATCTGCTTTACCAAGCCATCTTATGCCAGGTCATATGCCTCACCACACCATCCTACACCAGGTCATCTGCCTCACCACACTATCCTACACCAGGTCATCTGCCTCTCTACACCACCCTACACCAGGTCATATGCCTCTCTACACTGCCCTACGCCAGGTCATCTGCCTCTCCACACCGCCCTACACCAGGTAATATGCCTCTCTACACCACCCTATACCAGGTCATCTGCTTCTCCAAACCATCCTACACCAGGTCTTCCCCCTCTCTACACCTCCTACATCAGGTCATTTGCCTCTCCACGCCGTTCTACACCAGGTCATCTGCCCCTCTACACCATCCTACACCAGGTCATCTACCTTCCCACACCACCCTACAGCAGGTCATCTGCCTCTCTCCAGGCCACAGGGTTTCCTGCCCTGTATCCCACAAGGTTATTAGTTTACTGACATTTAACCTTCCCTTCCTGATTTTAAGCATAGGAAATTACACTCGAATTATTATTCGAGTGTAATTTCAAGCAATACATATCAATTGTTACACGGTGACAAATATTTAACTTCCGTACATGTTGGCATCCACCTCAGATGACTGCACAGGAGAAAATGAAGTGAATGGGCAACGAGGAAAACATAAAAGAGGGAAAGATATCCTGAACATCTCCACCCAAAGAGGTTGGTCGATTAAATGGGTACCTGGCTCAAGCCAGGATATATATA
>JAYMFT010195456.1:0-25657 GCA_038088735.1 Panulirus argus
TAAATGATCCATTGTGCTTCTGTTAGTACGGAAAGCACACTGTTGACCATTTAATAAGTTTCTTGACTCTACAAAATTAAAGAAGCCTTTTATTTACCATTCTTTCCATGACCTTGTAAATGCAGCTCGTCAGAGCAATAGGTCGAAACGACATGATGTTCGTAAGGCGTCCAGAACCTTTTGGGATCGGGATGACGTGCGCAAAGTGCCATGAGTTTGGAAACGTCCGAGACGTCCAAATTTCATTGCATAATGCTAACATCTTAGTCAGGTTAGCCTGACTAAGATGCTGAATCATCCCGTAAGTGACCCCGCTAGGCCCCGGGCCGGAACCTTTACAGGATTTCAGGGCAAGGAGAAAGGATTGTTTTAATGGTGGCGGTTTTCTTCTGTGGTAAAGTCAATCTGAGTCAGCTCGGCCTGGCGTTTGTGGTGTGACAAACGCTGGTCGTAATTGGCCGAGCTGCTCGTTTGTGAGAAGCTCCTGGCGAAAGAGTCGGCTTTGTCCAACGGGTTGTCAATTGTCTGGTTTTGATAATTCAGTTGTGGGGGGACTGATGTCTATATTTTCTTTTTATTTTATCAGTTGTGGACCAGACCTGAGTTATGGGTGTCTCTTGGCTGATGGTTGAGACATAGCCACGCCTGGAGTCTCTTTTTGCTTGTCTGATTGTTCTTCTTGCCTGAGCCCTTGCTAATTTGTATGCTATGAAGTTATCTGAGGGCTCGTTGTCGAAAATCCTGTATCTCCTATTACCTCACGCAGTGTATTTCGGCAATTAAGTGATAACCAAGGAACTCTATGTTTTCTGGAGATTGTAGAAACCTTATGGATAGAATTACCAGCAGCCCTAAGTATGGTGGTTGTAACGTTTTGGGCTTTGGTATCAATGTAATCTCCGGATATATCCAGGACGGTCAGCCTTGCAAATGACACCCAATCTGCTTTCTTATAATTAAATTTAGGCGGAGACGGGTTGGTGATAATGTCGCATGAATAAGAAAGTCAAATAGGGAAATGGTCACTTCCCAGGGAGTCGTCGTAAGTACTGCAAGTAATATCGCTAAGTATATCTAGGGATAACAAAGATAGATCGATTGCTGAAATATTGCCAGTCCGTTGTTCAGAAGAGTGAGGTTAGAGTTGATAATACAATTAACCAATTGTCTCCCTCTTGAGTCTGCCCGGATACTTCCCCGCTGATAACGATGAGCGTTAAAATCTCCTAGTATTAATTTACTGTGGAGTAATTGATTGCTAATTGAAAGTAGCTCATCATTATCAAGTGCTTTGGAACTGGAGCAATGTATTGAACAAATGGCCAGGTACGTGTTATTAGATTTTACACTACATGCGACGGCAGAAGTAGAATTTAAATTCACTGCAGTGTGGGGTAAGCTTTGATGTACATAAATAGTTACCCCATGATCTTCATCTCTTCTATACAAGTGATGGCTATCTAGAACAGCACAGTCTTCGACTGTGTTGTTTAGATTTGTCTTGTAAACAAATGACGGATGAACTATATAATGCAAGCAACAGTTGTAGTTGTGCTTGCTTATTCATAAGGCCTCTACAAATCCATTGTATAAGACTGAACATGTTGGTTTAAGAGTTATTTATCTGGCTAGCTTTCTGAGCCCGTTTTTTTCGGGACTTGGGCGAGTCCCTAGGGGAGCGTGAACGGCCCCTGGAAGTGGCGTGGTCAATTGAATCAATTGACTCTGATGAGGAGGACCTGGGAAATTTAGACCTCCTCACTGGAGCAACGGGAACCATGACGTGCGACGGTTTTTTTTTTTATTCACTTTGGTTAAATTAATCCTGTCCTCTTTCTTTGGTTGTTTTGGACGGTCGGAGGAGGTTTTATCGGCATAGGATTCAGGAGCAGGTTCGGGTCGGGGGGGATTCAGGCGTAGGTTTGGTGGAGGTTTCATGAGACGTGGGTCGTTTTTCGGGTCCGGTCTGTGGGGCAATTGTACACATAACTGGCTTGTATTTCACTTTCGAAGCAAAGGATTCATTGGGTTGCGGAGTCGCTTGAGACTCATTAACCCTCTTCCTAGCCTCGCCGTATGAAATGTTGTCTTCACCGAACAGACTTCCTTCTCAAACTTGAACCGGGAACAGTTCCCTGTCCTAGCTTGGATGGATGCCCTTACAGTTGACACACAACATCCGATTACCCGTGCAACCGTCAGCAGTATGACCCTCACCGGCACATTCCCACTTCTAGCTGAATTATTACAGGATTTTTTGGGGTGGACATATTCTTGAAACTTGTAACATAGGGGGTTTGGAATATATGGTCTGACTTGGTATCACATATATCCAATAGCAATTGCTTCTGGTAGTTTTGATTTGCCGAAAGTGAGGTTTATTAAGCGGGTCCTTCGTCGCTCGCCATTGGTGTATTTCGTAATGGACCGGGCAGCATATATGACATCCTCGTTAGATATTTCTTTTACTATGTCATCCTCCGACATGTCCATGATATCAGGGCAGAAGATTACTTCCCTGCATAAGTATCGATATGGATATGGAGACAATGACATCGTAAACGTGGAATTTTTTTAACTTTAGAAGGTCAGTTGCCTGGTTCGATGATTTGACCTTAACGAGTAAGTCGCCACTTGCCAGTTTCCTGACCGTCTCAACGGCCCCAGCCCAACCGTCAATAACTTTCTTGATCAGGAAGGTATTGAGCGAGGATAGCGTCGTCGAGCCGGTCGCATGAATGTTTACAAAGTCGGCATTTCTACTGATATGAGGTCGTTCACCATCACTGCCCCCTCCGGAGACAGTGGATGGCTTACTTTGGTCCATCCTGACGGGGCTTAGCCCCAGTATCCGGAGTGGATAACCACCCCGGACAGAGGGGATAAAAAGAAGTTAATCACCCTCAAAAAAAAAAAAAAAAAAATCAGGCAGCTAGTTGAGCAACAGAGATTTGAGAGTAGGGCCGGACGCTAAAAAGCCAGGTTGATTTCTGCGGTCACCTCTCAGTCAAAGATCGATATTACACAACTAGCCTTCACAGATATTTATTGTACTCCAATAAAATCAAGCCAAAAAATAATAAAAGGGTAAGCACCAATGGGGAGGGAAACAGCTAAGACCTAGCTATACGCAAAGCTTTGCTTAGCAAGGCAGCTGAACGCGATTGACGACGCCTAAAATCTAACTTGTTTGTCTATACCCTCTTCCAAGCCTGCCGGGACGTAGCCCAACATATTGTACTCCTTAATACGTTTACATCTCCCTTTCCTCCAAGACATTGACCGCCACTCCTGCAATCGTAACACATTGTACTCGAGTGGCGTACAGGGCGTGTGACGACCTGAGGAGAAGCCTTTTGGGAGCCGTAAGCTGAGCCTCTTTTTGTAGCCCCTTCACCATTCAAACTCCCCTCCCCCAAAAAAATCACGAGCTCTAGGAGCGCCAGGCAGGACCTTTGGGAGGAATTTTATCCCGGGGGGGGGGTACAAAGTTTCTTTCGGGCTCCCATTCCTTCCCCATTACTCATCCTGTTTTTATCTACTACGGTTTTATGCCGTGAACTGTCAGGCCAAAAAGGGTATGGAAGATGAGAGGGGCGGAATTGAGCGCTCTGTTGATTTTCTGCATTTTCTGAGATTCCTAGAAATTCCCCGGCCCCCTTTTAGACCCCCAGCCCTGGGAACGATGTACCCCCTGAACCCCTCCCCCTTCAGGGACCCTGGTGCCAGGGGTATAGCCCGCGGAAAAGATGTGAAAATTTCGAGTGTCTGGGAGAACATTACCCGCTTTCTGGAGGCTGCAATATAACGGTCGGGTCCCAACGCTCTGGGCGTATAGGAAGATCCGGCCCTGAGGAGAAGCACGACGTCCTCGGTGGTGAACATCCAGTCAGGTGTCCCCGCCTCTACAAAAGCCGTGGCAAGGAGGGGTTTCGAGCACAAAACCCAGTTCCTTGAAGGTAGCTAAGGAACGGAGGGAATTTTTGGTTGAATGTACAAAAAGATATGCAGCGTAGACATCCAATCATTGATATGTAGCAACTCGTAGACCCCAGGCACTTCATATGGTTAAATCACGCCAAACAAGCTTCTTCTAAATGCGTTCAGCCGGACAGGTCAGTAAAGCGAGAAAAGTCGGCCAACCACGCAAACCTGTGCACACCTGTATCCGTCACAGGCATGGCTGGACGTTCCTCGTGAGGCCTTGGAGTAGAGACACAAAATAAGGGAATGCTGGGCTAGATGGGTCTCTATCCCGCTGTTTCTTACTTCTATAGCATTTCTTGACCTTATTTGATACAGTTGCGACAAGTAGCTCCCTGGCTAAGCTCAACTTCTTGTTACAAGCATGACTGCCAACGCAGTAGCCTCAGTATCGCATGGCGTAAAGTGAAACGAGCGTTGTCCAAAGTGGAGCAGCGTGCGACTCGGTGAACGATTCCATACTTCCTACGTCTGGCAAACCAGCAGGCCCGGCAGGACCACATTTTCCCGCCAAAAGCTGCGCTTCTCCCTACCCCTTCGAAAGCAATCTATAGTACTTCAACAATCCGCATTGGTAAAGTTTAAGAAAACTTCATTTTGCACATGGGATTTACACCGACTAACCACTGCCTTCCTTTACAGCATGCACTTAGATAAGAATGAGAGTAATCGCCTTGGCAATATGAGCCCGGAAACGTGGAAACCATGGCTTGTTGAGCTCACCAATGAAAGTACACTGACATTTCTTTTCTACGTTGAAGGCTCCAGTCACGGACGAAAGTCCACATGAAGGTCAGACCCTAACTAAAATGTAGAGAGAATTAAGAAACGAAGAAAAAAAGACGGAGGTATTTACGAATTTTTAAGAAAGTGAAAGACCTGTCTTTTGAAATGAGCGAGGTCATAGTTATTGGGAAAGACATGAGAAAGCTTCGACGTACAGGGAAAGAAACAGTTATCAAAACGGCACACCCTTGAGTTGCCGACGGCCACACAATAATCATGTGACGCAGCAGCCTGCCGAGTATTGCGTGGTCTTGCTAGTGGTGGTGGCACAGAAGCAGCCAGTTTTCGGGAGCAAAAGCCAAAGTATTACCTATAGAAGAGGGAAAGTTAACCAACATTGCGGCGTAGGGCAAAGGGGATAAGTTTGGAAGTTAGCCTGGGACTGCCTTCGACTCAACTCTGTCAAGTAAGGAAACAGAGCTAGAACCACCCCAAATGTGAGAGCATTACTCTATACAAGGAAGAATCAGTCCCTCGTACGAACGGAACAACTGTTCAGAAGAGAAGTTACGACATCTAAATAGGACACCCAGTTTCTTAGAGGCAGACGTAGCTATTCCCATAGTGTAGGGTTTCCAAGAAAGAGAGGATGTTACAGAAATACCAAGTATGTTCATTGAGTCAAGAGGTGGAATTACAGAACCGTCAAAGGAGATACGAAAATTGTGAGTTTTCGATAGAGATGGGTAGAAATTAGGACTTGGAGGCATTAAACTTAACTAGATTTTGTGTACCCCACTGAGGTATCCTGTCCGAGTTTATTGAGGAAGCTGTGTCAAGACGAGATGCAGATCGAGTGACAGAAGAGGGAGCAAAATTGAAGGATGTGGATGAATGCAGTGTTGAGTTGTTAGCATATGAGTGCATTAGATTCTTTGTGGAGAGGAGAAAATCGTTAAGAAAAAAGGAGAAAAAGTGTAGGAGACAGGACAGACCCTTGAGAGACACCGCTGTTGATGGGGAAAAGGGGGGAAGCTTTTCCATTAACAGTCACAGAAATAGATCAACCAGAGAGGAAGTCAGATATCAGAGCTTCATGGCAAGAAGTCAAATAGATGAAGACATATACAAAATTGGAGAAATTGGGGGGAAATAAACAAAACACATATGCAAGGTACTAGAATGTAGAAAGATTTTGAGCCAAATGGTATCAGTCAGGAAACCCAAGATCCATGAGACAAGCAATGGGTGCTTTTGTACTACAGGAGGTACAAACTCCATCCTCAGAGAGGAAACGATTATAGAGATTATATTTGGAGATCTTATAGCAAACAGGAAAAGCAGCCTTGGACAGTTTGATTTCACAAAAAAATACAAGGTCTGGGGAGGAGACAATCAGGTGGTGTTCATAAGAGTGTAGTTTAGAATTGTGATGTCAAACATTGTAGAACTGGACAGAAAAGAAGCCAAGTCCAGGAGTTATATCTATGGAAGTGGAATGGACACCCCAGTCGCATGATGACAGTCAAGTTAGCTATGGGATTCACCCAAACCCCCAACTGGTGGCACCAAAGAATTTCATAATAGTTGTACTGCCATAAATTTTCCGGTTTTGAAAAGTAAGTGGAAAAAGAAATAAAGATGTGTGTTATGTGTTGTCAAGTGTTGTGTGTGAGAAAAAATGAGTGTTGGATTGGGGATGGATGCCATAAACCCACATTTGATTGAGGCAAGTAAAAAAAAAAAAAAAAAAAAACAATCTAGGCCTGAAAGGGTGTACATAATAAATGGTGCAGTGCAGGTTTACTGTGCTACCACCACTAAAGTTGGAATTCGAGGATCTTATGAGTGAAAGTGCATTTGATACTGTTGGTATCACAGAAACAAAGTTTACTAATGAAATGATATATCACCTGTTCTGCACAGAGGGGTACATGATATTAAGGTGGGAAAGATGAGACAAAGAAGAGGGAGGATTGGTCCTCTAAAAGCGAAGTAGCCTTAAGTTTTACGAAATAGTGGAGGATGGGCCATTCAAACAATACATAATGGGAAAAGTAACTTAAGGGAAGAAGTGAATAGTGGTATTCAGATTAAATAATTCTCAAAAAAATTGCAGTCATGCAGAACATGTGTACAATGATGATAATGAAGGAATAATTTGATTGGTATATGTAGTTGTAAAACATTCACTTCTCAGACAGTAAAATAATGATAATGGAAGATTTCAATTAGAGAGACACACGAGGGGAATTTCATTTCTCATGGTATTAGGTATTAAGGAGTCATAAAAACAAGTCTTTGGATTGTATACGTAAAAATTTCCTATACAAGTATGTCAGTTAGGACAGTAGGATGAGAAGGAATTATACATCATCATTGCTAGACCTTATCTTCACATATATAGGCATGACTATTTCGAATATTACATATGATACACCCACTAGAAAAAGGGATCATGTAATGCTCAGCTTTGACTATGTGGTAAATGAGCAGGGATGACACAAGACATAGAGTAGATATAATTGGGGAACAACAAAAACTTAAACAATTTTTAAGGTAATATGGACTGGGAAATTGAGTTCACCAGGACTTGTATTGTAGACAAGGCAAGGAAAAACCTGAAAACTTCTGTAAATTCATCAGCAATAGAATATCAATTAAAGAGCAGCTAATCAGGCTAAAGGATTAAGAAGGAAGAATTATAGAGGATGATGTAAGGATATATGAGGATCTGAATGCCAAGTTCAAAATGTTTTCACAGTGGAAGGCATTATAGCCATAACACCAATGAGATAGAGTGGTAAGTTGAAGATGTGTACAGATACATTAGGTAAACCT
The DNA here is from genome assembly GCA_038088735.1 of Panulirus argus. Taxonomy (NCBI): domain Eukaryota; kingdom Metazoa; phylum Arthropoda; class Malacostraca; order Decapoda; family Palinuridae; genus Panulirus; species Panulirus argus. Next base: position 7,552 of record JAYMFT010195456.1, read on the forward strand.
CTTGAAATACTGATCAAGATGTCACTAGAGAGGGGTATGGCCATGGGAATAGAAGAGGGCAAACTTCTTACCTATTTTTAAAAAAGGAAACTGGGAACAGGCACTGAACTACAGACCTATGTCATTTCTCCTCAGTGGAAAGTCATCTGTTTGGTTTCTGGTTATCTTTTCCACAACCTTACCAAAGCGAGAAACAGCATGGTTTTAGAGATTGGAGGCTGTGTGTAAGAAAATTCTTGGATCTTTATGAAAGAGTGATCTCTATAATTACCTATTTGCAATTACTTATTTGTATAGTATGGGGAGAAAGTTCTACACTCATGGAACCCATATCCTGAACCTTCTATGCCATCATAGTTTATTTTGGCCATCCACCACCCTAACGCTAAACCAATGCTTCTTAACATCCTTTCTAATGAGCTTTTAAGGCAGCTTTCTGTTATGGTCTCTGTTTACTTTAGTGCTGCATCACTTGAAAATTGTTTCTAGTCAATATCATCCAGCGGATTTAGAAACTTGAAGGCTGTTATCACCAAAAGGAAATGCTGGGTAGATTGTTTTTATCTGGACAGTTAGAAAACATTTGACACTGTGCAACATGGGAGGCTGATAAAGAGGCTGAATCACTAGCAGAAATAAGAGAAAACTTCTTCACTGAATATAATATTATCTCACTGGAAGGGAACAAAGGATGCATTTCAGAGGAGCCTTCCCCAAGTGCACTGAGGTGACCAACAAAATGCCACAGGGTTGTGTTCTGAAACCAATAATCTTCAAGATCTGAATGTACAGACTCATACCTGATTATATTTGCAGGTGATGCAAAGGTCATGAGGAAGGTGAAAAGTGAGGAAGATTGCATCAACTTGCAAGGGAACCAAAATGGACTTATCTCATACATATGGCTGATGATATTCAAACCAAGGAAATGCAAAGGTCATGAGGAAGGTGAAAAGTGAGGAAGATTGCATCAGCTTGCAAGGGAACCAAAACAGACTTATCTCATACATATGGTTGATGATATTCAAACCAAGCAAATGTAAAGTAATGAGAATGGGACAAAGAGAAAGGCCTTAATATGATTATTATCTAGGAGGGAATAAGCTTCAGGATTGTGTGAGAAGGATGTGGGAGTCAACATCATACTAAACCTGCCACCAGTCCTATATTAGGGATATAGTTAAGGTGACAAACTTTCTCCTAGCCAATATTAGAACAGCTTTCTAGTATATGGGTTGGGAAACATTTAGCATGCTGTTCATATCATACATAAGGCTAAAGCTAGAGTATGCTTTTCAACTTTAGTCATTAGATCTAAAGAAGCAAAAAGATCTAATAAAGAAGGTCCAAAGGGGGCAACAAAGTTGGTAGCAGAATGAAGACAACTGCATTACAGGGAAAGAGTGGAGGCTGTTAATTTACCCACCTTGGGAGAGAGGAGGGAGGGGGGGGGTGACCTAATCACTACCTTTAAGTTTTTAAACACATAAATAATGTAGACAGTGAACAGTTCTTCAAGAGATGTAGAGGTAGAACAGAGAACACAACATGAAAATTAAGGAGAAAACTTATTAAAAAAGTTTAAAGTACTTTTATAATACAATAGTGGTGGACAAATATAATTAAAATGACTGAGCACATGGATAATGAAGACAGCATACATAAGTTTAAAAATAGTATAAAGGTAAAGTATGTTCAAGAGATAGAACCGTAAGAGAGCAAAACTCTCTTCCTATACATTACAAATAGGTAATTACACTTGATTGTCCTGTTTCATTATACAAATAATTCTTGATATTTTTTCAAAGATTTGTGTTAAATAATATCACATAAGGAATACAACAAATAATTAGAAGTACCAACCATGCAAAAACAACAGGAGTAATGTTGCTCATTTTAATTCCACTGAAGCCACCTGTAACAATACTTTTCTTTTGATTGTACCTCTCATCATTAATCTTATTTTTGCTCTGCATTTTCATTCTCATCATTCTAGAATATTCTTACTTTCTCTGGGAACCTATAACAGATTGGAATTCTTTCATCAACCATATGTTTACAACAACAGTCTTCCATGATTTCTTGGGCTGTCCACTTCCCAAAAGAGCACTTTTCTTTCATGAAGCACATTAGGTGAGCTCAAACTGGAAGCACTGATGTAATGTCTCATAATCATCCAGTTCAGCTGAAAATGCTTGATAGACACCACAGGATTCTCTGATTCCCCACCAAGATAACCACTTGTATACTGATATTCAAGAATTTTGGCATCACATAATTAGCGAAAAACAGCAAAAATTAATCATTAGAAATAGTGTACTGTATATCACTGATTTTGTTTGATGATGGTTTGAAGTTACAGTATATTCAGTTCATTAAATCAAATAAGTGTAGCTACAAATGATATATTGGTATTATAATCATATCACTGAGACTCCTAGTTGAATCCAAATATCCCTGAGGATACTAAAAACATGGCATAGGTTTTAGTTAATTTAACAGCTTATATCAATTTTTGCATTACAGAGGATATTGTATAAGGACAATCTTTTGGTAAATCTTATCATTTTATTTTATTTTGATTGTACTCTTTCATTGTGTATAACATTTGAAGGATAAAAAATGCATATGTAATATTATATGTCTGTAAAAACAATGATGAAAATAAAAAATGTTTTAGAGTACTAAGAAGTTTCAAAACCCAGGGGTCTGGAAATTTAATACAAGTAACAACTGATTAAACTCCATGACTTACAAGACTGGAGAAATTGAAAGCAATTCCAAAAATACTGTTAGCAGTATTATAGAAAGCACCATATCATATAACTGTGTCCTCTGGGATAACTTCTACAATTCATACTGATAAACACAGATTTACCAATGATGACTTTGAATAAAACTTTCTACAAGATGATTAAAACATCTTTCATTTGGATTGAGAAAAAAATTCTAAATATTTATAATCCTATTATGCTACAACTGGAAAACATTTGCAAAAGGTTTTCATTTTGTTAGATATTCCATGAAAAGGAATCTAAACTCCATACTTTACCAAAATCAAGGGCATATTATATACTCTTCAGTTTTTCATTCTCCTATGCATGCTGCTTTTGGCTTGTAGAGCTAAGTGATGTGAATTCTTTCCAAAAAATGCAGATATTTTATACTTCCTTTAAATACTAATAACTTAAAGCAAAGAACACTGTATATCTAGGTTAAAATTGAAGTAAAAAAAATAAAAAATAATAAAACAATACAGTTCACTCTGTGTAAGCATCTAATATCCCTGAATTACAAAATTTATGGGCTTGCAAGAACTCTGCGACTCATATAGGGATTTTAGTAGATTCAACAGTAGGAAATCTTTATTAGATAATTGAACAAAGCTAAAAAAAGGTATGATTCTTATTCTCTAGAAAATTTAAATGGATTGCTTATGTAGTCAGGTAACCCGGCTATGTGTTAAATATCTTATGTAACATGGGTATATCATATAAAGGGTAAAAGTATATTTTAGCTTTTCATCAAAATTAACTTTGAGAAATGGCATCTTTTGTTTTGGGTGCTTTATACAGTTCAGTAAGAATACCAAAATAACTTCTGAGGACAGATCTGAGTTACCTTTCACATTGAACAATATTAAAGACGATAGTTGAATATATCAGGGAAACTGCAGGGATTATTAATGAAAACTAGGTAATAATGTACACATTTAAAGAAATCTAAAAGAACCTATGAAAACCTTGCCTAACCATTCCAGTAGTCAAGATTCATCTAAATGTACAATACAGTATTTAGCAAAAATGTACCTGTCCAACTTGCGAAAATGCACTATCAACATGATTCTTGAAGTCAGCAAAGAAATAACACAGCATGTAGTTTTGCACTCCCAGCAGGAGATGAATACAATAATATATTTCAATCATTATTTTGATTTTTAAGTGAGGTTTTGTGAGAGTTTTATAGGTTCTATCAATATTTTACAAGGGTTTTAACTACTTTTACATTAATTAACTCCATATATTCCCTGACATACAGAACTCCTATTGCCTTATTCAGTATCATTCAATAAAACAATGCTCCAAATCATACTCCACAACAAGTATTGTACTCTCTAAACATTATATTAGCATTACAGGTCACACTCAGTAAGCACTGACACTAAATAGCTGAGAACCCCAGCTATGTAAGCTCTTCCAAATTCAAAACCTTTGTGCCATTACAAACAAAGTTACTCAAAGAAAATCAGTAGTTGATTAGTATATCTTTTTCAGTTATGTAGTTCATTATAACAATCTCTCATACTAAAAATATTTTTTCCTTCAAAAGATATTCATACTCTAGTATAAATTTACACATACATAAGTTTTAGTCTTTACATAATTTTGATTATCAAAGAAGGCTGACAGGATGTAAAATCATATTCATATGGAGCTGTTACAACAATTTCTACTTCATATTTACAAAGCCATTTGAGAGCTAAGACCCCAGGTAATGTGAGGACAGCAGGGATATGAGATTATCTGTAGAAAAAAGTGACTAGTAATATGTGAAAGACAATCCAAAATTTAGGTGGATAATCAGGTGGAGTGTTGCAATGAAATGCCATAAGTGTGTGCATTGTTCTAGATACTTAAAGAATATGTCATTCTATTTTGACTATGAATTTAAGTTGTAAACAGATGATTTCAGAGTGGTTAGGCTTAAGTATTAAGTTTGATCCGAAGTAATTAGGAAAGCTCAGGTATTCAGTTTGACTCAATTTACTAGGAAGCCTGTCTAATAAAAGGCAGTCAACCACTTCCTCAAATACAAAATAATAATTTCTATTTACAGGCTGTGATTAACCCAAAATATTGTGAAATGATACATACACATTTTTTAAGCATAAATGCACATCAAAATTCTTTAACTAAATAGCATACACAAAAACATAACTTATATCTACAAAAATATCACATAGACCTGCATTATTCTTTTTCTTTCTGTAGAGTATAAGCCATTTTCCACATTCAAAGAAGTGTGACAGCAACAAAATCTTTCCTAGTGCCCAAGTTAACTTAAACCTTGGATATCACAAATGAAAATAAGATAAAACAAGTAATCGCTTTGTCTCATTAGTAAGAAGTGTGCAATGTCAGTTAACAACAACTGACATCAGGACTACCACACCATATAACATTCTATTAATTCTGTTTTACATTTAAGGTATTTTAAGACCACTAATATTTAGAGAGAAAAAATAACGATACATAAGTAAAAATTAACAGAATAAGGGTAAAGAGGAAATTTGTGAGAGACATTTGGTATAAGGAAATCATTAGAACTGCACTTGGACAAGGGCTTTATAGAGATGGTGTAACCATACAGAATGCATGGCAGTTGAACATCTGATGAACAAACTATGTTAATTCAGCTAAAGGTTAAAGAGAAAGCAAACCTAGAAAACGTAGGATAGATTGTGTGAGAAAGCTGTTGGGAGCTAAGGATATGATAATGCTAAGGGAAGGAGTGTTGACCATATGCAGTGGAAGCACTTAAACTGTGAAGGTGAAAGGGTCTGCAAGACTTATCCGACAAATTGATATAATGTGCAAAGTGCATAATTACAAAGTTTTATAGTACTGTAGCAAAGTGTGGAAGACTGTCCCCATGTCACATTTGAAGTGATACACTGTATATTTTTTTTCTTTTTTGTATCTGCACACCATATATGATACTGGACATCATATATAATACACACATAACATTCAACACAGAGCCATAAATAAGCAAAACACTTAGAAAAGTTACTGGTACCAAATTTGGACAAGAAAAAGAATCCCTTAGAATCCTCTATAAAAAGCTTATCTGTTCTACACTAAGCTACACTTTACCTGCCTAATCATCCATGCTGTCAAAAGTAAATACTGTGCAACAAAACTGCAAACCACATAGAACAAAACACTCAAAACAATCATTAGCTGCCCAGCCACCACAAGCATTCAACTCCTGCATGACAATATAAAAATACTTCAAATATGTTTAGCACTCAGTTCTTTGCAACAGCACTAGACCCGTCTCATCCAAAACACTCTAAGACCAAGTATCAATCCCCAGGTAGAAATAAAACCTTTCTCTTATTTCACACTTCAACAACCTCTGTACTCACAAATATCCCTCCTCTCCCAACAAACACAACACTGGCAAAACATATATACACTAAAATAATCAGACAAGCACTAAACAAGTATCCCAGTAGTAGGTAGAAGTTGGTAGGAAGTATATTACCAGTACTACCCACCTGAGTATCAGAAAGGTTAGTGACATCTGCATAGTGAGCCAGCACTTTAGTGGCTGTCAAACTGCATTCCTCTGACTAAGGTAGCTGTCATTTCTTTCTGCCTTGCTAACATGTGGACTACTGACATTCTGACTAAAAACAAACAATCTCTTCTTGCCATTTGTAACACTTGACAAAACTTAACTCACACAGCTTCTTCATAACTCTAGATGTTCCTGTGATGAGCACTATGCACTAGCCCTGCCTTTGGGCAAAATGATAGGAGCAGTAGAGATGAGTAGTTGGCAGGAACATTTAGGCAGGAGCATTAGGTAGAAGTAGTTGGTAGGAGCATTAGATAGAAGTAGTCATTAGGAGCCTCTGCAAAAACACTGCACTAGGGTTGCACTCAGTCAGTGGCCTGTTAAGGGTGAGGCACTAAAGGCTACGAAGCAGTACTGGAGTTTTTTAGTTATGGAGACCTTGTTGCCATGGCCACCTCTTTTAGGGAGTTCCAATTGGTACAGGCATCAGAGATATAGATAGCTTGATAGAAGTACCCCACCACCCATCTTAAACTCCCCTCCACCACACACACACCCACCTAAAACTATACTCTCCAGTCATTTACCACCTACCCTTTCTCGTCTTTGTTCTAGACTACCCAGTTCTCCATATGCAACATGCCACAATGCCTCTCATGCCTAATATGCAGCTTGCACACTGAAGACACATCACTTACTCCTCAATTGTCTTCTACTTTTATGTTGAAGGCCCTAGTCACAGACAAAAGTACACATTAAAGCTGGGCCTTAATTGAAATATTGAGAGGATTATAAGAGAGAGAAAGACGAGACAAGGAAAAGTATTTTGGAGGAAATGAAAAACCTGTCTTTTAAATGTGCTAGGTCATAGTTATTGAGAATGTAGAGAGTTCCAAAGCTTTGAGGTGTATGAAAAGAAACAGTTATCAAAACGACACCACCCTCAAGTTTCCAACGGCCAAACAGTGATCAAGTGACACAGCAGCTTGCCAAGTATTGCATGGTCTAGATAGTGGTAGGCACACACAAGCAGCCAGCTCTCAGGAGCAACAACCAAAGTAATGTATATAAAAGAGGGGAAAGTGAACCAACATTGCAGTGTAAGGCAAAAGGGTCAAGCTTGAAAGTTAGCCTGGGACAGTCTATGAGTTGGACTGCTTTCAACTCAACTCTGTCAAGTAAGGATGTGACAGCAGTATTCCATACAAGGATAAATCCTTCATATAAACAGGGCATCTGTTTAGAAGAGAAGAAGTTTCAACATCTAAACAGATCACCCAGTTTTTTAAAGGCAGACTTAACTATTCCCATACTGTGGGGTTTCTGAGAAAGAGATGTTATAGGTGGAATTACAGAACTGTCAAAGGATAGACAAGAGTTGTCAGGAATTTTCAATAGAAAGACAGATAGAAACTGGATCTTGGAGGTATTAAACTTAACTAGATTATGTCTACCCCATAGAGATATCCTGTCCAAGTCTGAGTTTACTGAGGAAACTGTGTCAAGACAAGATGCAGAGTGAGTGAGAGAAGAAGGAGCAAAATTGAAGGATTTGGGTGAATGCAGTGTTGAGTTGTCAGCATATAAGTGCATTTGATTATTTGTGGAAGAGAAGAAATTGTTGAAAAAAAAAGGAGAAAAAGTGTAGGGGACAGGACAGAACCTTGAGGGACACTGCTGTTGATGGAGAAAGGTGGAGGAAGCTGAGACATCAACACCCACAGAGATAGATTGGTGAGAGAAGAAACTAGATATGAAGAAGCAAAGTGGGGGAAGGAAGCCAAAAGAAGGGAGCCCTGAGATGAGACCTGGATGATATACCCAGTCAAAAACTTTGGATGTGTCAAGGGTAACTACATAAGACTCCCCAAAATCTTTCAGGGATGATGACCAGACATTAGTAAGACAGGAAAGAATATAACCAGTGGATCTTGCCTTATTATAGCCATATTGCTGATCAGAGAGAAGACTGAGTTTCAAGGTGTCTAAGGATATGGGCACTGAGGATGGATTCAAAGACTTTGAAAATGGTAGATGTCAAAGCAATAGGACGATAATTAGAGTGGTCAGCATGGTCGCCCTTCTTAGGGATGGGATGTATCAATGCATGCTCCCAAGAAGGAAAAGTTTTGGTTTTAAACAGAAACAGAAAAGACAGGCAAGCACATGTGCAAGTTCAGAGGCACACCCTTTCAGTACACAGGGGTGGATGCTATTTGGACCATAAGCCTTGCTTGTGTCCAGAGAGAGAAGCACTTTTTGGACAGTTCAAAAAGAGATTACAGGGAGGGGCAGAGGATTAGTAGAGGGAGCATCGGGGGTGAAGTAATGTTAGAGTCATACAAGGTGGAGTTAGATGAGAAACAAGAACCAAAAAGAGTTACTCTGTCTATGGGAGAGACAGCTATAGTGCCATCAGAATGGAAAAGTGAAGGAAAGGTAGAGCAGCAGAAGCTGTTAGAGATGCCCTTTGCTCTAGACCAGAAAAACCTGTCAGTGGATGACAAGGAGAGGTTATCACACTTCCTCTGAATAAAGCAATGCTTTCTCTGGTGGATAACATGCTTGCAATGACTACAGGCAGTGATATAAGCTGAATGGGAGTCAGAGAAAGGAGAGTTTTTCCAAGCCCAATGTGCCTGATCCCTTGCCTGAGTGGTCTCAGAAAAGGAAGAGTTGAACCATGGATTGGAAGAAGAGATTGTCTTACAGGAAGAGGTACCTAACCTATAATGATGTGCAAAGCATCAACTTTTTTACTTGAGATCCGATCTGCAATGGGTCACTTGCAATGCAAAATTGAGTATGGTTTCAGAATTATCTTTAATAGGTAGAGAAGATTTTTCGGCTGGAAGATGTAGCTTGATGTTGACGGCTTTAAAGACCATGGTAGCTAAGAGACCTAAAGCCCAAGCAACAAACTAAACAACTCATGTGAAGGACATGAGTAGCTTCTTGAATGCAGCAGGACTTCTGTATGAAAGGATCCTGGGATAGGAAAGTAAGGTAAGGTAAAGACATTAAAAGAGTAGAGGTGAGACAGAACATCAAAAAGAAATATAATTGTGGAAACTACACAAACCTCAACAATTTCTATGATGACGTAGACTGGGAAAAAAAGTTCAGCAGCCAGGAACCAAGTCTCACCACATAGGTAAGAAGTTCTGTGAAATTTATGATCAAGGAGCAGATATGGGTACCTCACACCTTTAATAAGGAAGAAATGGTAAGAAAGAAAAACAAATGGTTTAATAAAAGTTATCAAAAAGCAATGGAGCTTAGAGATGTGCTGTAGAGATGTGCACAATAGGAGGCACTCCAGCCAGCTAGCTCTTAAAAAGTACAAGGGAGCAAGGAATGAGGAGAGCAGGATAAGAAAGGAGGAAGTAAAAGACTTTAGAAAGAATATTAAGGACATGGAAGGAGAAAATCTGAAACTTTTCTATAAATTCATCAGGAGTCTGTTGTCAGTTAAGGAGCAGCTAATATTCATCAGGAGTAAGTTGTCAGTTAAGGAGCAGCTAATATGGCTATGTGATTAAGAGGGAAAAATTGTAGAGGATGTTATAAGGATATATGAGTAAATGAATAACAAGTTCAAAATTGTTTTCACAATGGAAGACATTATAGCCTCACCATTAGGGAGATGGAATTGGGAGACTTTGGAAGTCCTTGAGATACCTAGAAAAGAAAGTAACAAAATAATAAAAGGACTTGGCTCATAAACAGCTCATGGTAATGATGAAACTTCACTGTATGTTCAAGGCAATGGAATAAAAGGCATATGTTATGCCTATATATAAGAAAGGAGATCAGAAACAGGCACTGAACGATAGGCCAGTCATGCCAATGAGTGTGATGCATAAGGTCCTGTAAAAGATTATTAGAAAACAGGTGGATGACTTTCTCGAGAGAAATTACCTAAGCGACAGACAGCATGGTTTTATGGGAAGGAAAGGCATGTGTAAAATCACTTTTAGTTTTACCCACATCAATCTGGAATTTACTTCCTTACACTCTGTCACACACTCCCACAATTCCTGCTTCAGGAGTAATGCTACTCCTTCCTTAGCTCTTGTCCTCTCACCAACCCGTGACTTCACTCCGAAAACATGTAATTTATCTGTACATGTGGCACGACATCAGAATCATTTCTTTAATCAGTGAATTTACCTTTTCCTGTCCAAATCACTCTGTGAAAAACATGATTTTTATGATATTGTGATTTTCGTTGCGTCCCACCACGTGTATAGCGTCCTAGGCTTCAAAGAAAAAGTTTTCCTTTTCTTTCCTTTTCCCAGGAACTCAGTTGACCAGATTCTCATCGTGGACCTGCTTGTCCCACTTTCTGTTACTCAAATAGGCCCTTCGTTTTCTGCCTTTGATAACTGAAGTACGCTTTAGACTTGTATATTTTTTGGCAGTCCTCTCCAATGTTTGTCAGATTTCTATTGTAACAGCAGTTTTTAATTTATACATTAGGGATATAGAACCGTTGACACTACCTGTATTTGTAACGAAAAGATTTCTTTTCGAAGATATAAGAAAAAAGACCCAGTTTCTCTACCCGTCTCTCTATCGAAAACTCCTGACAACTCTCGTCTCTCCTTTGACGGTTCTGCAATTCCACCTCTTGACTCAATGAACATACTTGGTATTACTGTAACGTCCAATCTTTCTTGGAAACCCCGCATTACGGGAATCGCTAAGTCTGCTTCTAACAACTGTGTCCTTGCACATTTCAAAAGACGTCTTTCACTTTTTCAAAAATTCGTAAATACTTTCCCTTGTCTTTTCTTTTTCCCGTTTCATAATCCTCTATATTTCAATTAAGGCCCGGCCTCGATGTGGACTTTCGTCCGTGACTGGAGCCTTCAGCATAAAAAAAGATTATCCTTGACCAGGTGGGTCAGCCTTGGATGGCGATCAGTGATATAGCCTGTCTCCGCACTCGATCCTCTTCGTCTCCTAGGCTATTAAATTCTGCAGTGCCGCCCCTAGGGCCTGGATGACCTATGTGAGCGTCGGACGAGTCTAAGGGTCTGTGTTCAGGGTGCGGTCCATGTCCTGCATACCAAGTGGCCAACCTTCGGACTTGTAGAAGATGGTCTCCATGATGTAGCCAAGAGAATATACATCTTGACATGGGCTGGAGGGCACTGTTCCGAGTAGGAGCTCTGGAGCCAAGTGAAGGTTTTGGTGCGTGTCCAGCTGCTCCACCAGGTGAAGTACTTCCCCTTGCAAGGTAGCTCTGCTAAAGTCGACAATATTCACCCTCAGCTAGTCGTCCTCATCTTGAATCAGGATGTTTTCCGAGTGAATATCGTTGTGAATCACGCCCTTTTCGTGAATCTCCTGAACACTGAGAGCCAGGGAGATTAAGACCTCCAGGCAAGTTTTCAGGGAGGCGTTCTTAAGGTAGGTAGAGAGTCTCGTATTGCCACGGAAGGTCATGAGGATGGCGGGGTGGACTTCGCAGATGCAATGTAGGATAGGTGCGCCGCCGGCCCCGTCCACAATCTTGAGCATCTTGGCCTCTTCAAGTGCAGGAATCAGAGATTTGGCCGTCCAGTATTTGAGAGCAAAACGTTCATTGTTCACCGATACTATATACACAGCGGATTTGGTGCCATGCCACCTGACCTGATTCTCCTGGGAGATGAGCCGATGTACTTCAGGCAGAGACATGCGGGGCACCTTTGATAGTCCCGTTGGAGATTGATCAGTTTCTGTAGAAAAAGACGAAGAAGTGAGCTCCTCTAACATCTGTGATGTTGAATACTGAGAACTGGAGGGAGCGTTAGACACCTCAGACACCGATGATGATGCCTGTGAAAGAGATGCGTTGGCTACAGGACTTCTTGCAAACGTCAGCCAACTCCTGTAGGTCACGTAACATATCTGGCCAATCGCTATCAAGACATAAAATAACATCTTGTGCTCCTACAAGGGTATCGCCAGCTTGACCAGCACCTAGACAAAGTTCGTCGCCGAGAACGCTAGCAGTAGTGCATAAATGATGTATTTCCCCTAAATCATAAATCTGGATGTCGGTTCTTGTTCTGTTTCTTGGACTCTCTCTTCCGTCTTCGGTTGCCTCATCGGATTCCGCAGCACATGGCGGAGATTCCAATTCTTAGAGGAGACGCTCACTGCCATACTCCTCACTTGGTTCCATATGTAGATGATACAGAGCCTCAGAGCCCCCGTGTACCAAGTGACGGTCACCGATGCCAATAGTGTCAGGAAGAAAGCCAGCAGAGATAAAGCGACGATTAGCTTGCTATGGTTCTCTTATGCAAGCAGGATATACTCCTGATGTAGTAATTGGAGGTTCTGCCTTCGTAGATACTGCCGATGGAAAGCAAACATGCGGCCCGCAACAGGAAGTTCTTCCCATATAAAGTGTTCATCCGCGAATGGCTTCCGTGGCTGCTAAATCTAAATCGCCAGAGCTGGGAGCCAACGGAACAAGAAGACCTTTTTGTAGACACTGTTGTAAAGAGCTACAACCTCATGTTCCAGGACGTTCAACTTGGGTTGTTCGACTTCATTCTAATAGATTCTCATGCCAACCTCCAGTAAGAGGACAGTTACAGTCAATATGGTAAGGAATTTCATGATCGCTTTGTTTGACTTTCTTCTGATAGTGCTGTCACTAAGGCAGCATCGTCTTTCCTGTAGCAGGAATGTAAATTTTAGTAAACTCACCACTAATGATAACCCATCTACATCATTCTGTGATAATAGATGTAGTGAAAATGTTTATCCATCCTTGGGAGAGGGGAGAAAGAATTCTGCCCCCGTATCCCCTGCGTGTCGTAAAAGGCGACTACGAGAAGCGGAGGCGGGGGTCTGGAAACACCCCCCCCCCCCTTATTGTATTGGGTTGTGTAAAATTGTTTGGCTGTAGCCAAGATGGAGAGAAAGAGGAAAGATGGATAGTATGTTTGTGGAAAGAAACCTGGACGTTCTGGCTCTGAGTGAAACAAAGCTCAAGGGTAAAGGGGAGGAATGGTTTGGAAACATGTTGGGAGTGAAGTCAGGAGTTCGTGAGAGGACAAGAGCTAAGGAAGGAGTAGGAGTAGCATTATTTATAAAGCAGGAATTGTGGGAGTGTGAGAAAGAATTTTTTGATGCTAAGAGACCGGTAGTGATGCTTGATTTCGAGTGGAAATGGTGAAAAGCTTGTTGAGTTGTGTGCTGAAAAAGGACTGGTGATCGGGAATACATAGTTTAAAAAGGGGGGTATATACAAGTATACTGATGTGAGTAGGAGAGATGGTCAGCGGGCATTATTAGATTACATGTTAATTGACAGGCGTGTAAGAAAGAGACATTTGTATGTAAATGTGCTTAGAGGGGCAGCTGGTGGGATGTCTGATCACTGTCTTGTGGAGGCGATGGTGAAGATTTGTAGATGGTCTCGACAAAGAGGAAACAGTGTCGGAGAGAAGAGAGTGGTGAAAGTTAGTGAGCGTGGAAATGAGACCTGTGTGAAGAAATACCAGGAGAAATTGAGCGTAGAATGGCAAAAGGTGAGAGCAAATGAAACGAGGCGAGTGGTTGAGGAACAAGGTATTTAGGAAAAGTCATGGCATATGCAAGATATGCAGTAGTGAAAAGAGAGGCTTTTGGCCGGTCCTTACAGGGAAGGAGTGCAAATGATTATGAGATGTACAAGAGAAGGCGGTAAAAGGTCAAGAATAAGATGCTGGGGTTGAAAAAAAAAAAAATGAGGGAAAGGATTGACTGTGTGAGAGAGTATTATTAAACTAAAGGGAGAAAAATATGTTTTGGAAAGGTAAATAATGTGTGAAAGACAAGAGAACAAATGTGAACATCGGTGAAGGGGGCAAAAGGGGACGTGGTAACAGGTAGTGATAGACTGAGCATTTTGAAGGGCTGTAGATGTGTTTGATGAAAGAGTGGCAAATGTAAGGGTATTTTAGTCGGGTTGGTTTGCGAAGTTGAAAGAGTCGTGGAGAGTGGTTTGGTGAAGAGAGGGGGTGGTGAAAGCTTTGCGTAAGATGAAATGCTGCAAGGCGGCTGGATTGGATGATATTGCTGTTGAATTTACGAAGAAAGGGATGACTGTTGTAATTGACTGGTTGGTAAGAATATTTATCAGAATAGGGAGAAGTGGTATGGTTCCAGAAGTGGCAGAGAATGTGTGGATCAGAAGTTTGCTTTGAAAAATGTGAGAAATACTTAGAAAAATAGATGGATTTGTGTGCGGCATTTATGGATCTAGAGAAGTTATATCATAATAGGGTTGATAGAAATACTTTCTGGAAGGTCTTAAGAACATTAGGAGTGGGAGGTAAGCTGCTAGAAGCAGTGAGAAGTTTTTATCAAGGGTGTAAGGCATATGTACGAGTAGGAAGAGAGGAGAGTGAATGGCTCCAAGTGAAGGTTAGTCTGCAGCAAGGGTGTGTGATGTCATTCTGCCACTGGGAGGGCAGGTAGTGCTGCCATTGTGATCCAGCCCAATGGTAGTAGAGAAATACTGTAGAATAAACAATTGGACATCCTCGCTACAAATTTTATTGTCCGCCATACTTATCGCTCTTGAGTTGGTAGAAATCGCTACCACAGACAGTTTGATTATCTCCGATTCTTTATCTTCACTACTTGCTCCAAACACCCAGAGATCAGAATGTATCTTAGCTTCTTTATCTTCACTACTTGCTCTTTACACCCTGAGATCAGAATGTATCTCCGCTTCTTTATCTTCACTACTTGCTCTTAACACCCCGAGATCAGAATGTAACATGTTGGTTCTGAAGCGAGACACAAATATTCAAACATTATTCCTCTCATATAGGCCTCCGTGAGCATGACAAAGATGATGCTCTAGCCAAACTTGCTCTTAGTAAAGATGATGTTGAAAGCAACATTGGGATGTCAATTAGAAGCCTCATAACTGTAATTTGAAAGAAGCTAACATACTTCTTTGAAGCACGAAGACGAGTTCAGTTAAGCACAAGTAGAAACATTTTCCATCACAGTGAAATGCGTAAAGTAAAGCATGTATATGGAGAAAGTAATACGCTTTGCGGATTGTAGGATGTTGTAACTGCTAGACCAAGGCTAGGCATAGGTGCTATTGGCGTTTTGGCTTATCGGGAGATGTCAGTCATGTAAATTGTGAAGTTAGTGGTCAAAGATTTGGACACAAAATTGAACATTATGTCCTAGTGTGAAAAAAATGGAGCCTCTTAGAGATAGGTCTAAACAAACCCTTGCAAGATGTGTCACAGCGTCTTATTGTTGATGAAGAGATATCTGAAACTTCATGTTGTAAACACTTGCTGCATCTAGTCGGTTAAACTTACCATATGAAACTATTTAATGTATGTGATGAAACATCTGATATGAATCAACTTTTGTAGCGTCCTTGGTAATATCAGCCCACTGGGGGTCTGACTATGACCCTTCGTGACCCCTGTAATCCTTTTGCGCTACCGCTCGCAGGACGAGGTGTGCAGGGGTCGACTTGCTGTCGTTGGAGACTGAACCAGGGCATGTGAAGCGTCCAGGGTAAACCACGGAAAGTTCTGTGGGGGCCTGGACGTGGAGAGGGAGCTGTGGTTTCGCTGCATTACACATGACAGCTCGAGACTTGAGTGTGAGCGAATGTGGTCTTTTTTTCCGTCTGTTTCCTGGCGCTACCTCGCTGACGCGGAAAAAAAAAAACGGCTCTTTTAAAGCGAGGGTCTTGGGTAAGGGGCTGATTCGAATCATGGTGGAAGAAACCTCCTTTGGGGCAGCAACATTTGGCTCTCTCTCTCTCTCTCTCTCTCTCTCTCTCCCTCCCTCACGCATTTGGGTGGTGGGTTGGAGTAGTTGGATTTGAAGTGAGCGAACAGTGTTTCATAACTCAGTGGTGTACAGGAGGAGAGGTTTGCACGCCGGTTTGAAATTGGTTCTACTTTCTAAAGGTCTCGTTGGGCAGTTGACCTTTGGTACTGCTTGTCGGAAGTGGACCTCCAACTTTGGAGGTGTGCCTCCAACGCTGTGCCCCCCCCCCCCATATCCCACCCCATTTCCTCCCCTCGTGTTAAAATCACTCAGGTCTCTCGAGTGCACAGAGGCGTCCCTTCCAGTACGCCAGATCTCCCGGACCTCACCCCATTGCCCAAAGGCGCCTTTTCGCAAGGCAGATACACACACACACACACACACACACACACACACACACACACCCGACTTCACCACCCAAGGCACGGAGATGATGTATTGCAGTATACCTGACGTCACCATCCAAGTCACAGGACATCAGGTCCCCAGACGTCACCGAGGCGCGGGGAGGGGACGGACGTCTTGCTTAAGATCAGCAAATCTCCTGAAGTCACCAGCAAATCTCCTGACGTCACCGAGGCGTCTCCTGCTGGCGGACACGGTCTCAGGTTCTCGTAAGGTTGGTTACTTGTGTGTGTGTGATTGCTATTCGTGTGTTTACGGAGGGAGAGTTTTACTCGTGTTGCCCCGTCTGTTAACCATGTACTCGTATGTATGTACCATATCTTCACTACTGTATACACACACACACACACACACCTTAGCATAAGCCAGGTGGTACCCATTTATCGACCTGCCCCGAGGGTTGGGTGAGCACCTGGGTTGGATGTGGGCCGACTGCCGGGCCCCCAGGATACGAACTCATGCTGGTCCGGCTCCTGGCTGTCCCGTGCTGACTTAGGGTCAGTAAGGCTAATCACCTACCCCACGGAGGCCCCTGTGGGGTGGTGTGTGACCTTGCGCTAGTTACTGTGTTAAAGAGACAGACAGACTTCGAAGGGAAGTCAGGATGTAGGCGACAGGAATAGGAGAGAGTGTTGCCAAATGGAACAGAATTGGATCCTCCATTGGCAAGTGCTGGAACAGAAGGTGGGAAGGGACCACATCGAGCTGCGAAGAGGGTGGGAAATAACTCTCTCTCTCTCTCTCTCTCTCTCTCTCTCTCTCTCTCTCTCTCTCTCTCTATCTGTCTCTCTATCTATCTACTTATCTATGTCTATCTGTCTACCACAGTTAAGATTTAAAGAGGGGGGCCAGGCGGTGGTAGGGGTCGTACTGGTAGAGGCAGACGTACAGGTAGCGTGAATGATAAAGAAAAACAGATTGCGAATGATGGATTGGTGTTCGCTTTCTGTGGATGGCGGAGAAAGTCTGTGGTTGGGGAGGAAAGTAATGGTGGGGGTTTTGTGGTCATATGGGTGAGTGGAATCTCAGGGGTTGTGTGGTCATATGGGTGAGTGGAATGTCAGAGGTTGTGTGGTCATATGGGTGAGGGAAATAATAGGGGTTTTGTGGTCATGTGGGTGAGTGGAATGTCAGGGGTTGTGTGGTCATATGGGTGAGGGGATGTCAGGGGTTGTGTTGTCTTATGGGTGCGTGGAATGTCAGGGGTTGTGTTGTCATATGGGTGAGTGGAATGACAGGGGTTGTCTGATTATATGGGTGAGTGGAATTTCAGGGGTTGTGTGTTCAAATGGGTGAGTGGAATGACAGGGGTTGTTTGGTCATATGGGTGAGTGGATTGTCAGGGGTTGTGTGGTCATATGGTTGAGGGGAATGACAGGGGTTGTGTAGTCATATGGGTGAGTGGTATGACAGGGGTTGTGTGATCATATGGGTGAGTGGAATGACCGGGGTTGTGTGGTTAGATGGGTGAGTGGAATGACAGGGGTTGTGTGGTGTTATGGGTGAGGGGAATATCAGGGGTTGTGTGGTCATATGGGTGAGTGGAATGACAGGGGTTGTGTGGTCATATGGGTGAGTGGAATGACAGGGG
>JAYMFT010195457.1:0-11781 GCA_038088735.1 Panulirus argus
CCCCGCCCACACACACACACACACACACACACACACACACACACATACATAAACACACACACACCACTCTATACTGCATTCCCGCAGCAATGGGAGGCGATGCGTGGGATGTGTCGGGAGATTTGGAGGAGGAAGCGAGAGAGAGAGAGAGAGATGGAATAGGAGACTGGAAGGAAGAAAGGAAGGAAGGAAGAATGCTAGGGGAAAAAGAAAGAAGGGAGATAAGGGATGAAAGAATGAAGTACAACAGGGTGAAAGAAGACAGAGTAAATGAAAGAAATATTAGTGTCAGGGAGGAAGGAAGGAGGGAAGAAAACGAAGAATGAGTGAAGGAAGGAAGACAACCGAGAGGTTACGAAAGAAACAAGGAATGAAGGACGGATAACATGGACGGAAAATAAAAGAAGGAATGAAGAAAAACTGTAACGCCAGGAAGGAAGGGGAGGTGGAAGGAGAAGGAATGAGTGAAAGAAACAATGAAGGATACCTGGACGGGAGACAGGGAACGAATGAAATAAGAAAGAACGCCAGAAATGAAGGAGACGAAGACTGAATGAAGGAATGAGGAAGGAAGGAAGGAAGGAAGGAAGGAGTCTGGGAACAGCCGGTGCAGCGGGCGCACCTCATGCTAAATTTATGGACCTCATTCTCATCATCCCCTCATATTCTCTCTCTCTCTCTCTGCTCCCTCATTGCTTTCATCTTCCTCTCACTACTTGGCCTCCTGAACCCCTCTCTCCCAGTCTACAGGTTCTAAACGCACTCTTCCTCTCCTCCTCCTCGTCCTCCTCCTCTTCTTCCCTCACTTCTCTAGCCCTTGCCCCTCTTCCCTCTCCCAGCCCGGGTCAGAGCCTTCCATAAGATGGGATACGTCTTGTATATGGGAGGACTTCCATGGTATTATGCCAGGATCTAATACTGAGGTTCCTGAGCCTAGCTCTTTATTCATTTTCTCTCCCTCTCCCCCCGCCCCTCTCTCTCTCTCTCTCTCTCTCTCTCTCTCTCTACCCCGGCTGGTAGTAAGTAGAAGGCAGCCACCTACCGGGAAGGCATATTGCTGGCATTACCCACCCTTCGGGTATCGGGAGATAGGGAGGGTCAGCGAGGGAGCTTACGCAGCCAGCGGCCGTCGAGCGTCACTCCTGTGAACGATCTCCACCCCGCACGTAACGCGTGACGGGCACGTTCACTCGCGCGGCTCGTCCTTCGCAACCCTTGAACTTTAAGTGCGTTACACGTCACTTCGTAATTAAGTTCTCCGGTCAGACGTCTCGCGCTATCATGCCTAAGGGTTGTACAGGGTCTTCGTGGTCCGGGAAGGGGGGGGGGGGGGGGGAGGTTGTACCATCGCTCTCAACTACCGTTCCCATTGTACTTAAAGCGGTTGTAGCGTCACCGCTTAAGGGGTTGTACTGTAATGCTCAAGGGGATGTACCAATCACGTTCAACAGACGTACCATCGTGCTGAAAGAGTATGTACCGTCAATCTCAAAGGAGGTTGTACCGTCACGCTCAAGGGGGGGGGCTGTACCGTCACTCTCAAGGGGGCTGTACCGTCACGCTCAAGGGGGTTGTACCGTCACGCTCAAGGGGTTAAAACAATCAATCCTTCAACTGATTTATCTCCGGCCAGCTAACGAACCTGAGCAATCCAGGTAATATCTACCCCTCAATAAACTGGGTCATGCAGCACATTTTCTCTACATTTCAAACAATTCGTCGCAAGAATATATGCAAAGATATGCTAATACTATACAAAATATGCTAATATACCTTGTCGGCACACGTGACAATAATTCATAATTCGTTGTTTACATAATTCAACTCCTGACAATAATACGCAAAAAGGCTTATCAACCAAACTTTGCCGGAATTTGGAGACAAAAAAAAAAAAAAAAAATATCGTGTACCCGAGGAAGCAACGCCAGATGGTGCGCAAGAAGAAAAAAAGACCATCTAACACCAGCTAGATAGGGAACAGATGCTAAGGGCGACACAGGATACCTGCTGGACGTGACGACGCCCCTTCAAACATATGTTCTCGTCTCTCCTCCTTCCCCTCCTCCTCCTCCTCCTCCTCCTCCCTCCTCCTCCTCCGCCTCCCTCCTCCTCTACTAATCCACAACCTGAAAACGAGAAGTGGTTAACACACACGCGTCATTCGTGGTGGGGAGCCACGGGCATTAACACTAACACATAACACACGTGACACATTAACGGATACATCGCTCAGCTCGAGTTTGTTTTCCAACCTCGGAATTACCCCAGACCACAACGCCTCTAAACGACACGACTCCTCTCGCCTGCTCACACCAACACGACCAACGCCACTCAACACGACCATGAACGCACGCGACTACCACCAGCCCAGCCTAGCCTAGCACAGCCCTAGCTATAGTTGAAGACCCTCCCTCCTCCATATACCTGTCGATGGTTTATGGAGACGATGGCCCCTTTGTTAAGCGTTTTGGGTCGGGAAAAACATTTTCAGGGCACCACACACGCGAACCTGCGCCAGACTCGGAGATTCTGAAACTAACGGTGCAGGACTTTTAATCCCCTGAGCACGACGGTGCGACCCTTGAACACGACGGTACGACCCCTTTCAGCAGGACGGTACGACCCTTCATCACGACGGTACGACCCGCGAGCCTGACGTTACGTCCCTTGAGCACGACGGAGCGAAACGAGCAGGGCACAGTACGACCCTTCACCACGGAGGTAGGTACGACCCTTGTGCACGACGGTACGACCTTCGGGTCATCATGGCTTGTCCTTCGACCTGACACCTAGGGGAGGGGGGGGGGTTCAGGTCAAAGACCCCCCTAGGTCATCAAACCCGTCGTCCTTACGTGTTCAGTCGTGCGATACCGTCACCCAGACAGCGGCGGCGTGTGTAAATTACACCACGTCAAGAATACATCAACATTTTCGCCACCAAATACAACAACAACAACAACAACAAAAACAACAACAACAACTGCGCTAATGCGATGTATAAACACCTGTGAATGGACCGGATGTTCTGTGGTGGGAAATGTTTGCAACGCTACAGCTTAATGGCACCGTTTTCTCTCTCTTCCGCGTTTATCTGGTAACCCGAATCCCATTTTCTTCGTCTCTTTTTCTTCTCTATTGTGTTGCCAACTTACCTCATCTCTTCCAGCTCTCCTCTGCGACGCCTCAGTCAACTGTGAGTGGAAAATTTCGCATTCTTAACCTATGCTTAGTAACTATTTATCGACTAGCCCCCAAGGTTGGAGGATGAACAGCTGGGTGTACTAAGGGCCGAATGACGTGCCGCTAAGGATTCGAACCCTCGACGGGCCCGTGTGTGATGATCAGTCAGCAACGCCAACCGCTACACCATCGGACCATCATTCTAAACTGTATCTGATTCTAAAATCAAGTAGGAGTCCCCTACAATGAAATTCGCTCTTTCTTTACATCATAGTTCCCTTCCTTCATTTTCTAAAACTGTACTCAAATGATTTATTCTACCTTCGCATACATACATGTACATATGCACGCATGTCCTCTGTATATATTCAACCTCTGGCTGCAGTTAATTTATCACTATCATTATCATTATTTTCTTTTCATGCGTCTTTTAATTACTAATTCTTTACTTTCTCTTGCCATTTCTTTATCAGCGAGTGCTTCATTTAACTAAGCTCTTATATTATCATCCCCTCGAGTGTCTCATCTCATTACCAATCCATTTTCTAAACCGCTTAATTAACTTTATTTTTCTACTCTATTCCCTCGCATCCTTCACCACTGCACTTAATTTCCTCCAGTCTTCTCTCTTACCTGCAAGCTCTTTCCTATCTATCTTTTTCATGCCACCAAGCCAGAGCCACTCACAAAGGCTTCACCTCCAAAATCCTCAAGCTCTACAGGGGAGTTCCCCTAGGAACAGTTTTTGCTCCAACCCTCTTCAATATTTTTCCTTATTTCCCATCACTCCCCTTTCAGCCTTTGAGCCCTCAGACCTCCCTCAGAGCCCTCCCAGCCCTCCCTCCACAGTCCTCTCAGCCCTACCTCACTGCTTTTCTCGGCACTACCTCACAGCCTTACCTCCTAAGCCTTCTCTCTGGCATCACCTGCATCTGCAAAACCGGACGTCCTTACCTGTAGGATAGATTGAAATTCGTTAGAATAATGACAGAAAGAAACAGAAATACACTAAAATTATTGCGTTACACAATCATTCAAATGATAAACTTCACAGCAAAGAATTGATGGTTCTTAAATCTTCTTCCCATCAAAGTGTTTAACATAAAAAAAATGACACACACACACACACACACACACACACACACACTTCAAAATGTTTAAAGTAAGAAAATACTTCACTGTACACACTTACACTTACACACATACACACACACCAGGATCCGTGGTGTCCAAGTCTTTTCTTACGTGTGTTACTGACGCTGTTTACACGCCCGTCGGCTTTTACAGACGCCTCATGTTACAAGTGTCACATGGGTTACATAAGCCTGCGTTACAAGTGTCACAAGGGTTACATACGCCTGTGTTACAGCCGTCAGACACCTGTTACATATGTACAAGACGCCGTTACGGAGTTACAAACGCCAGCGTTACAAGTGTTAGTCACACAAGCCGTTACACGCCTGTCACAGAGGTTACAGATGCCAGTTACAGGCCCTACAAATCTCTGGGTTCATTTCTTAGTCTCCATCAAGGACCGAAATTCGTGACAGTCCGGAGCGCTGCTTCACTTGACTGGCTCTCAAGTGTTTCCTTTTATGTAAAAAAGCCATCCAGTCACGGACCAAAGTCCTCATCGAGGCCACGTCCTTGAACGGAAGCGTATGAGAGAGAAAAAGAAAGAGGCGAATGAAAACCACGAAAGAATATGAGACGGAGAGGATCAATCTGAGGGTTCTTCTGAAGGCATTGAGTGAATCCCATGCCTCTGAAGGTACACTATTCAACTCCCTCTTTCACGTATCACATTATTCCTACTAATCAATCCTCGACTGGTGTCGGCCGCATCTTATGCCAGAAGGAGAGACATCCAGGATGCTCTGATTTCCTCAAGATTGTCAAGCGACTTGAGGCAGCAGCAGCATCAATGGTGGTGGTGGTGGTGTCCTTAAACTAAAATGCCTCGCTGAAGAACCATATTAGCCAAATGACAACGAATCCTAACCACGTAACATATACACTTCAGACCTACGCTAAACACGAGAGTGACGGGGTTGGTTGGTTTAATGACTGCACTCGACAAGATACAGGAGGTTACGGCGCGAGTGAGGTATAACAGAAAGCGAGGCAGAAGTTACAGAGGTAGGCTGATGGGGGCACCGCGTGTTCAAGTACATATGATGCACACATCACATAGTCATGAGATGGCCATGAGGTCGAACTCCCTGCTCATTACTACTCTTGCATGACGTTCGAGTGTGAGGTTTTCGGCCTTGGCTTTGCCTTAGACACTAGCAAACATATTGTCACGGGTTGAGAGAGAGATGAAGGGTTCCCCAACCCCGTCACAGGAAAATATTCAAGCTTTCCATATTTGAGGAGCAGCAGCAACATAAACAATGTGACTGGAGATTCTGACCGTCTGCTGTAAACATCATTTTCACCATCAGAACACAGCACTACCTCCATTACCACCATCACTACAGCGAAGCGTCTGCGGACGCCCTCACGTAAGGGCGCCCCCCTTATGGACCTCATTACAGCCTTGAACAAGACTTCAGGACACTGCAGCGCCTTCTTTAAACACTTCCCCCAAGGCCACAGGTGTTGACAGCTGTCGAAGCCAGTCCTATACAGCAATATTCGAGTCTAAGTACTCAACACGAACACTTATTCCACCTTCTTGGGATCCAATACCGTCTCTGAGCATTGGCGGGCCGCGTCACACCTCGCCCTCACCCTTGTATTTACGCCCGCCGTAAACAATTTACGCCATTAAAGCACTCGCGAACCGCGCCAGTAATCAAACTCCTTAATCTGACTGACTTTTCTCTTTTCTTACGCAAAGTGCCTCGTGGGACCCAGAGAGACTGGCTTAAGGAGACCCACTGACGGCATCTATGCGATTTATATGACCTCTGATGACTGTGTCCATCGGTACCTGGCACTGACAACAGTACCGGAGCGTGGCTCCTCTTCAGGTTTAGTAAGGAGTGAGCGTGGAACGTTGAGAGCAGTGAGGGAGCACTGTTCTAACTACGGAGTCTTGGACAAGCATTGGTGCCTTCAGCGGAGCGTGACACCTCACACCACGAACTGGTTGTCATACTGGAGCGTATGCTCACCGAGTTCACCGGTACCTAAGGAGCGTGGAAACCTCAGGGACACTGCCGTCGGAGCATAGGAACTCCGGCGCGACGTTTTCGGCAACGCTGCCAGAGCATGAAGACCTCCGGGAACAACATTAATGGCACCACCGCCGGAGCCATGGCCCCTCGGGACATTATGTTCTGTCGCAGTGAAGCACTTCAGGTGATAAATGGCCGTCGTGGTGCATGCCGAGCTAATGGATTCAAGTCCGTGCCTTCCGGAGCAGCTGCTGGGACAACAGTGGCACCGGAGAGACTCACAGTTCATAACAACGGCAACGGTACGACTCATCAAATAACAACGGCAACGGTACGACTCACATTACATAACAATGGCAATAGGACGACTATATTACATATCAGTGGCAAGAGGACGACTATATTCCATACCACTAGCTACACTACGACTACAACATACCACTGGAGATAGTACGACCACTTTACATATCACTGGCAACAGACGACCAGAGTAACAGCTGAAAATGGTACGACCACATCACCGCATAACAGTGCTACAAGACGACCTCTTTTCTAATCAGGTTCCAGATGTTCTCTGCTGTCGTTCACTCCTTGGTCGTGTCGGTACGCCCCTCCTTCTGCACGACTACACGACCCCCTGAGCACGACGATGCGACCCCTTGTGCACGAGGGCACGATCCCTAGGTATGACTTGGCCCGGTCTCCGAGTCGAACTCCGGGTCGTCCCGCCAAGCTCAAGGAGTCTGAGGTCAATTATTAAAGACAATTCAGTGTCAGACGCTGTCAGCTGATCCAACAGACTGTCTCGCGACTCGATCCGCATCTGCGCCTGCGTAACAACCCATTAAGACCAGACCTCCATACTGTTTCGGGTGGAAGAATTTTCGACAGAAGGTCAAAAACCGGACCTTTCAAAATTTTCCAAGTGCATTTTTTTTCGAACTCTTCCACATTTCATAGGACAAAATGCATTTGCTTTTCCCAAATGTTGCATCACATAGAACTCCTGATTTATTGCACTTGCAAAAAATAATCACTCTTTCCTCATTAACATACAAATCTATGCACGTGCGTGCTCTAACATGTAACCAGACGGCCACCTCCACAGGAATGAATCTACGGTGTGAGTTATGGAGTTTCCATTATGTACTGATCTCAAGTCATCGTGATAACGGAGAAGATACCACAGACAGACACAGACAGACGGACAGTCAGATAGACAGACAGAGACACTGTTCTCTTATGAACTTTAATAGTACATTTAGGTGTTCCTTGTTGTGAGAAAGACCTCGTTAATCTCACCCGAAGATCAAATATTCTCCTGTGCAAATGATCTAACTCACCTGACCTAAACCGGCCCTACTTCGTGTTGTTACAACACAATCCCATTCTTAGTGATCCTTGGGCACTACTGAAGCGTTCAGATGGCTCAGTACGGGGTCTTCTGGTCCCCTTGTTTCATGCCGTTCTTAAAACCAACGCCATCATTACCTCCAACGACGCGCAGTGGCTGCTTTAAAGTGATAACTGAAGAGAATACCTTCTATAATTCAGCCCCTGATCCTTACTTAACCTGCGTCTAAAAAAGCCAGGGAGTTCAGTCTGCGAGGCTCCTTCCCCATTAGCTTTCTTCTTTCCCTCCCCATTAGTCTTGCAACTAATGGGTTATGTCTGTTCCCCATCCTGATGGAGGGAGAGAGAGAGGAGCCGAAGCCTTCGACTAATGTGTGCTAACGAGCGGTTTCCAACCCTGTGGTCCCACGGGTGAGGGGGGGGGGGCATACAGCTCTGCCCCAGGGGGAAGGGTTCAATAACGGGGGGAAAAAATAAATAAATGGGAAGATCATAAAATACGAAAAGGCAGAGGAAGAAAAGGTCAATGATGGAGCGATAAAAGAAGAGTGAAAGAACACAGGAAGAGGCATATATTGAGAACGGTCATAAGCAACAGTCGTCTGGGCCCCATCCTCTTCAAAGGAAACAGTGCCGTAAAAGAGTTCCAACCGGAGGGCTGGCAGCGGACCGTCTGCCGGAAGGCCGACGCATCACCGCGATGCCTGGCGTACGACGAATCACAACATCTCAGAACAACGAATCCCCAGAAGGGCCACATATTCAATGAGCGCGTATGATCGTTGAATGAACTTGAAATACTTTGTTGAGTAAGGTGTTTATTTGGATTGGTGGTTACAGCTTGAAGCTGACGACCTTAACGACCCTGGTAACAGACGAAGCTCCAAACCACCAACCAAACAAGACCGAACGACCTAGTTCTGTTCTCTAGGGTGCCGACGGAATGTGCACTTAAACGGAATTTAAGAACACACACGCTGTCACCACACACTCTGTGGGCTTCGTGTGGTAGAGGGGGCTGGGGCGGTGTTCAACTCCCGGACGTGAGGGCCGGGCCACCACAGAAGAGCCTTACAGCACAAGATGATGATATAACGCGAAGCGTGTTCCCGGACTCCGCCCTCAAGTGGCAACACAACGAGGCTGTATCATCGTCAGCGGGCGGAACGCAGTATAGCCTCGTCATGGAGGAGGACCCACAACCAACCCCTCCCCCCTTGCCAAAGGACCCCGCCTTACCCTGCTCCCTCGCGAAGCGCAGCCTCGAACCCAAAAGAATCCAGTTAACGGGCTGAGTCCTGGGGTTGCCTAACCAAATAACGGACTCTAATCTCGGGGCCTTGGCCTCCCTAGCTAATATCGTCCTCCATCAAATCTCTCTTACTCCCTCTTCCTCCTCCTCCTCCTCCTCCACCACCACCACCACCAACACCTTCTCCAACATCTACACTCTCAACTTCTTTCTCTCACATCCCCAACAAGCCGCTCTCCTCTTCTCCTTTTCGTGGAAGAGGGGAAGAGAGAGAGAGAGAGAGAGAGAGAGGGAGAGGAACCTGGTGTGAGTGTTTGTGTGTGCGTGCATGTGTGTGCGCGCGCATATAAGCCCTCAACACCCTCACCTACGTGAAGGCATCGCCTCCCAAGAACCTCGTCAATTCATTAACCTAATGCACCTACCCGTACTTGGCCTTGTTTATCCACTCCCCTCACTCCACCGCCCTCGGCAGGAGCTTACATAACACACACACACACACACACACACACACACACACACACACACACACCCTCGTCCCTTGCAAGACTTCCATGTCACCCGCCATAAAGGATTTATTGGTTCTGTTGAGTAAAAAAAAAAATGTATTCGCTCGGAACTTGACGAAATATTTCCTATATGGACATTCTCAATTGCATTAGATATATACTCGGTCCAATCCTTGCATTCATTCTACGGCCTTTGCTTAGATGGGTCATTCTTTTTCAGTTGCAACGAAGAAGTGCACAAAACACTTGAAAATACTTCGCTATCACTCGCAACAAAAAAAAAATCTCCCGGCAACATTCTTGGCAACTCATTGTGTACCCTTACGCCCGCTTAGTGTACACACACACACACACACACACACACACACACACACACACACGTGCTGTAGTGGTTAGCGTTGCTGACCACCGAGTCAGCACGAGCCAGCCAGGGGATCGGACCCGTAGCATGGGTTCGAATCCTGGGCGTGGCAGTCGGCCCACACGCAACCCCTGGTGTTCCTCCATCCCTCGGGGGATTGGTCGATCAATGGGTTATCTGGCTTAGGCTTGGGTGTCTGTGTAAGCCATTATAAACACACACACAAACACACACACACACACACACACAGAGGAGTAAAGGTACATGGTGCATACATGCAAGGCTAAGAGAGGTGGGGGAGGATCCTGGTGTGTGTGTGTGTGTGTGTGTGTAAAACTCTCTCCCATAACACACAAACAATAATCACACGCGCACGCGCATCCTTCTACATCGCTACTGTACACACACACACACACACAAACCAGTAGCTGCAAATTATAACCCCTCCCCTCCCCTTAACAAGCGGTAACTGTGTTGTTAACAATTAAACAACCCCCTCCCCCCCTTCCCTTCCCGAACTAATAACAATAATCACCCTGTGGGCTAATCACTTAATAATCAACGTAGCCTAATCATTTCCACCTGCAGTCCTCTAAAATACCCCCTCTCGAGGGGAAACGATGACGATTGTGTCAGATATGTTTGCAAAGTCTCGAGGCGTCTCGAAAGCACACGTCTCGGTCTCGTGGTGGTGGTGGTCTCTCTCTCGTCTCTTCGGTCTCGTCCTAATGATTCACCGGCGCTTGTGCGACGCAAAACAAAACTCGCCAGGTCTCGTCCTAGCCGGGTCTCGTCCCAGCCGGGTCTCGTCCTAGCCGGGTCTCGTCCTAGCCGGGTCTCTTCTCAGCCGGGTCTCGTCCCAGCAACTACTACCACCACTACCGACCGACCAACAGTTAATCACACGCAATCACACGGCGCGCCGTTCTCTCGGCCAGATCTCTCATCCCCACCCCCCCAATCCCCCATTCCCCCCCACTTTACCGCACCGCCCCGTCCCATACACTATATACGCTCCTGGGTCCCGTTAAGCCAAGGCCCGTGTGCCTAGCTTACCTCACCTCACCTTGCCATCTGCCGCGCTGGAAAAAAAATAAATAAATAAAACACCCCCCCCCCTCACACACACACCCTTCCCCCCCCCCTCCCTCCCTCTTCCCTCCTCCTACTGAATATATTGAGGAAGAAGACGAAGAGGAGGAGGAGGAGGCCAGCGGCAGGCGACAGGGAGGAGGAAGAGAAGAAGAGGGGGAACAAGGGAGGAGATAAAGAAGGGACTGACGAGGAGGGATGAGGGAGAGAAGATGGCGTGCGAGTGAGGGAAGAGAAGGGAGAACAAAATCTAGAAGGGAGTGAGGGTGAGGATGAGGAGGAGGGAAGGGAGAACGAGGGACAGGTCTCAGGGAGGAGCGAGCAGTAGGGAGATGTAAGAGGCAAAGTTCCTGAGGAAGAGTTAAGATAGATGGATATGGCGAAGCTCCATCACACAGGAGGAGGAAGACAGAAGAAAAGAAGGAAGGAGATGAGGAGAACCTCTAACTATAAGGAGGGAGTAAGACGGAAGGAAGATAAGGGAGACTCTCAGCTATAAGGGAGTAAGAATGAAGGAAGTGAAGAGGAAATCTAACCATAAGGAGGGAGTGAGAAGTAAGGAAGTCAGGGAGAAAAATGGGTAAATCTTCTAACCACAAGGAGGGAGAGAAGAAAGGAAGGAAGGGAGATGGAGGGGGAAAGGCCCTATAAGGAGGGAGAGGAGAGATGAGGGAGGACGATTAGAGAAAGACATGTCTCAGTTTGCCTTCTAAGGAGGCAACAGCTACACTCCCTTTGGCACCCCGCAAATCACCCTGTACACATGACACTTTTTTCACCTCAAAAGTAACATAAGAATGGACCTTTGGCACCACACACACACACACACACACACACTC
The DNA here is from genome assembly GCA_038088735.1 of Panulirus argus. Taxonomy (NCBI): domain Eukaryota; kingdom Metazoa; phylum Arthropoda; class Malacostraca; order Decapoda; family Palinuridae; genus Panulirus; species Panulirus argus. The sequence continues at coordinate 11,712 of JAYMFT010195457.1, forward strand.
ACACAGATATATATATATATATATATATATATATATATATATATATATATATATAGCCATGGTTAGCGTA
>JAYMFT010195468.1:0-11780 GCA_038088735.1 Panulirus argus
TTATAAATGTTAGAGCGGATAGGAACTGGCAAGAGTACTTATGTGAAAAAAGAAGTAATAATAATAAGCAAGGTATGTTTAGGTGTGTGGTGCTTGTGAACAAAACAGACATTCTGGCTAATGTTTATGTACTGATACACAACAGCTAGAGAATATAAATGAGCAAATGAGACCTTGGTAAATGAAAAGGCAGTGAAAAGTAGAAAGAGAAATCACAATCTTTGAAGGATAGTTTGAAGTTTAAGAATCTGTTGCAGACTAATAAGTGATGCTGTAATGTAAATGAGGACAAAGAAAAGGAGAATAATTTGAGAACAAGCACCCATTTACTCAAGTAATTCTCAAATGGCTAACCAAACCTAACCTTTCTTTTACATGAAAACTTTATATTCTGCCATTCATGAATCCTTAGTAATTGTCTGTAAACTTATGTAGACTAATTTTACTTCTTTCTCCTTGTAGTGGATGTAAATGCTAACATTCAAATATGCAATATATTTTATAATACAGGCATCTCCTTAAAGGCTTTTGGTGTGCCTCTTATTCAGCATAAGATGTAGCAGGAATGAAAGTATTCAGGTCACTTTCCTATTATGCTATAGATTGCACATTGGTAAAGGAGTTCAGCTGGACCTGAGGGGCGAGGGGGACGTGTGGCTGCGTTGCTTGAGTGACCATAGTGTGTTTGTCCAAAGTTATTATCTTGATCGTGAAGCTGGCCGCTCACCTGGTGATGCTGTACACAAGATATATCCCTGTGCTTGTATCAAGGTGAGTCTATCAATGACAGTGTACCTGTTCTTGAGCATACCAGAGGTATTATCCATGTGTTTAAATATGGGTAATTGTACCTAAGATAATGCCTGCATTTGTATCATAATGTCCTTAGATGCTCTCATCCTTGTGTCACAGTGAGAATATGTTAGGTTACAAACTTTAATCAGTGTGAGCAGATGTATGGTAATACTTATGTGCTTGTATCAAGGTGCTTTATCTAATTGGGTGTCTATACTTTTTTAAAGATAATTATACCAAAGCTATTGTTCCTGTGCTGATATCAAGATGGCCATGTTGAGTATGGTTATGGTAATGATGATGATCTGTGCTCATATAAGTGTGGGGCAATACCATGGATAATGTTTTTATTGTATTGAACTATTGAAGAAAATCCTGTGCTTTCATTAAAGGCTGTGTTGAAAATGATGTACTGTGATCAAGGCTGACTTCATTTCAGAAAATAACTTGAACATATATTGATTTCACCCTTAAAAGATGTGTTCTTGTCCTTGTATGAATATGAACATGCTGATGATAATACAAATGTGCTTGTACTGAGGTAAGTAACTAATGTTTATCAGAGTGAGCATAATAATACCCCTATATTTGTAGCAAGGTGAATGTATGGAAGATTATGTCCACCTTAAACTATGCCTCACTTACCTTGTCTTCCACTTTCTCCAAAGTGAAAATAAGAAAGCTGCAAGCCACACAAGAGGGTACTCAGAACAATTGCTGGCTGCCAAGAAGCCACAAAGACACAACACCTTGACAGTGAAACGAAGATTCTCCCATTAAAATTCCATCTGAACATGCTTAGCCCTCAATTCTATGAAACTGCTAGACCCCTCCCACCCAAACCACTCTATAACTAATCATCAACTCCCAGGTAGAAATGAAAAGAATATCACTGTCTCACTCTTTAGTAACCTCTACTCACAAATCTCCGACCCCCAACAGATATAACTTACAAAACATATAAACAAGGAACTAATCCAGGTAGCACTAAACAACCAGCCTCCAAACTTTCTCTTAATCTCCAGCCCACCAGAAACCACTCTCTTGTCTGTGCTATTGATATCATCCATCTCTACAACACTACAAATACCATTTCAACAATCCCAAGACCCTTCATGCCCATGATGCAGGTACTATAAGGAAGATGCTAAGCACTTATTGCTCAGTGGCCATACATCTGTCTAAAGATGTTAAGGGTTCAGTGTATTTACAAGACTAGAATACTTGTTTGAGTCATTGTAAGTGTTGCAGTTTTCAAGTGTTTACAAGAAACTATAAATGCCTTAATTAACCTGTTTGCATCTACTTGTCTTTTTTGCTAGAAAAATCACACAGGCTACTTCATTTTGAAAGACTTGTAGGTCACTACAAATTAAGCAAAACACGAAGTTTCATGTGCTTTTATGTTTCTCATATCTTAAGGGTGTAACAAGAGTGAGTAGACAAATACAAGAGGGAGTTAGATGTACAGTAGGTTTTGAATGTTGTGTGAGTGTTTTGCAGCATAAATGCACATACAATATTTAGATAAAGGATGATGTTATGAATATAACATGAGTATGGTTTGAAAAAATGTAATTTCAGGGTGGGATTTTGGTGCATTACGCATGAAAGAGAATGAATGTGAGCAAATAAGGCCTTTTTCTTTGTCTGTTCCTGGTGCTACCTCACTAACATGGGAAACAGCAAACAAAAGTTTTCAGGAAGGAAAGAAAAAGAATTCAGGCTTGGAGAGGCGGGCTGGAACTATGAGTCAGGTTACTGAGAAAGCACTTTGCTGCTGGGGAAAAGAGGCTAAGGAGGCTTAGGGGAAACTACCACCTCCCCCTCATAAAAGATGTGAGCATTATGTTTGAAAATTGATTGGTGTAATGAGATTTGCTGGGAAAAGAGAAGATAGGTTTAATTTTTGACAATAACCAGTCTACTTGAGTCAGCTTTGGCAAATTAGGAGGGAAAATTGCACTCCTAAGGTTTAATCTTTGATAATAACCAGTGTTCTTGAGTCAGCTCTGGCAAATTAGGAGGGAAAATTGCAGTCCTACAAATGATAATAAGAGTCAAGGATGAAATGTAAGGGCCAAAGTTGAGAATACCAAAGAAATATTACCACACTTGCATCAAGGGGAGAATAATTACGGCTGTGTGTGTTTTACCATCAAGGGTTATTACTACATATTCATATGTCCAAATTTATTGTGTATATCTGAGTTGATGTAAAAGTGAGTAAAAGTGAGAAGATGCAAAATAGTGCCCTTATGTAAAATTAAAGTAAGTGTACTTGTACATGACTGAATTCAAGAGTCTGATAAAATGAGGCATAATTTTTAGACTAGTAAAATCTGCCTTTGCTTTGGCCTAATATTTTTTAGTATGGCCTTCTAATATATGGGAAAATTTGCATAATCTAGGTCTTTGTGTTGATGAGACCAAATTAATAAGTTAAGATGAAAGATAAATTTGCTTGTGAATTTCACTTTCTAGTATTATGAATCCCTCCTCTGTTGTATTCATTTACATATTCTAAACTTTTTTGGTGCTTTCTTTTTATTTACCTTTAATTAACCTCGCAGATCAATATTCAAATTTACTCATCTTTTCTATACTGAGGATTTACATATTAATATGAATTATCCTAAAGATCAATATACAAATTTACTCATCTTTTCTATACTAAGGATTTACATATTAATATGAATTATCCTAAAGAAACTAAATAAACTGACAAAGTGTCCACGTTACAGGTGTTCGATCTGAGTCAGTGTCACCGTCAGATGCAGACTCAAGCAGCTACAGCTCAAGCCGCAGCTGCAGCACAAGCAGCTGCTGTTGCAGGACAAATTTCTGGTCCAGCAACTGTTGGTGGAATCTCTCCTAGTAAGAAATCAGAATTTATAAGAGTTCACTTTGTCATGAGATTCCCAATATTTTAGTTTAATCCTGTCTTTTAATCATCAAGCATACTCAGCATTACATCATTGTTTGTAGAGATATATTGCAAAGTTATGAATGCATCTTTTTGCTTTTCTGTAAGCACCACTACAGTTTTTCTTTTTAATTTCCATTTTTTTAATCAAAGTTGTATATTTGTAATCACGTATCTCTCTTGATGGCATACAGGGATTGTTTTACTCTGTTGTGATTTAGGCAAGTTTTAACCAGTGCATAGTGCACATAGTTTGTAAGATGAAAAATTAACATAAATGATTAAAAATTCTTGAATTATATGTCACGCTTTGGATATTTATACTGATCAGCAAGTAAGCTGCAGTTCCTTGCAAACCTTCTCAGTATATTTCCCTATGTTGAGGGATTGCACTTTTACTCACATTTGATTGAATGCGAAGTAAACAGAGACTTGCAAAATGCTCATAACCCTAATGGTAACCATGAATCTGTTTTCTAATGCCGATTATCAGAAATGGTAAGTGTGTGCTCTTCATTCATGCCATGTAAATAGAATTCAGAAAAAATATGTGATAAAACTCCATTCTGTATGCTTAGATTGGTAATCATACACTTATGGTTTACAGTGAAAGAAGTCCTAGGTATGATTATCATCTAGCAAGAAACAAGCTGCAGGAATCTGTATGTGAGAAAGATTTGGGAGTGGACAATGACCTTAACCTGTTGCCAGAGTTCCACCTAAGGAGAATTGTGAGAGAGATCAACTGTCTGCTTGCAAAGAGCATTAAAATTTATGTTGAGTTCCACCTAAGGAGAATAGTGAGAGAGATCAACTGTCTGCTTGCAAAGAGCATTAAAATTTATGTTTAAGGAATTATTCAGCAAGCAGTTCATGTCCTTCATAAATCCAAACTAGAATATGCTTCGAACATTTGGTCACTGCACCTAAAGCTGCTCAGAGAAATGACAAAGTCCAGAGGATAACAACAAAGAATTAAGAGAGCTGCATTACATTGAAAGGCAAGAGGATTTAGATTTGTCCACCTTGGAAGACAGAAGTTGTGAGGGATGACATGATCACAACCCTTAAGTTTTTCAAACAGATCAATAATGAAGGCAGTGACCATATCTTAAAGAGGAATACCAGAACAACCACAGGACATAACATGAAATTAAGTAAGAAATTTGTTAAAAAAGATGTGAGGGTGGTGGATGAATAGATTAAAATGACAAGAGGTGGTTAATGCAGAAAGCGTAGAGAAATTTAATTAGTTCTAAGATGGAGAATATTCAAGAGATGGAGAACCTACAAAAGTAAAACTCCCTCCCCATATAGTACAAAAATGTAATCACATACTAACTGGAAAAGTGATCATGTAATGTTCAAGTTTGACTTTATGGGAAGAAAGAAAACTGAGGTGAGACCTGATCAAAACCTTTAAGATTTTAAAAGATTAGTGACACAGACAGTGAACAGTATTACAACATATGTAGGAACATATTTGTGAAAGTACTTGTGTAGCATGAGATTCATGGATGAATGGAATTAAATGACGAAATGATTAATGCAGACAGCATACAGAAAGTAAAGAAGTTGTCTGACAAAGAATGTTCAAGAAATGGGGGCCCTACATGTGTAAAACACTTCCCCATGTTACAAATAAGTATTTACACACACATATCGATACAAGTCTGGGACCATGAATGCAAAAGAAAGGGAGTGAATGTACCGGAAATGAAATGCCTTAAGGATGTTGGGCATGAGGTTGGCCGATTGTGCAAGAAATGACATTGTCAGGGAGAGTTGAGGTAGTTAGTAGTCTGACTGAAAAGGCCTACCAGGGTGTACTGAAATGATTTAGGAATATGGAGACAAGTTGAATGAGACTGAGAGAGGAAGTGTTTGTCAGAACTGTTAGAAGAAGGGGCAGATGAGAATACCTACCTAGGAGTACCTATGATGAGATTTTGCCAGATGAGAATACCTACCTAGGAGTACCTATGATGAGATTTTGGCAAAGTAGCAAGGTTAGTGTGAAGTGCTCACTGCATTTATTGCTTGGTGACTTACACTACTCATCTTTCCACGTACATTACATAATAATCTATTCTTGGTTTATAAAGGAATGATTTCAACCATGTCATGTATTCTTTTAAACGTTTGTGTAGTTGTTCGATGCATTTCTATTTTTTTTGGCAGTGTGCTGACTGAATAGGTATTCTAGCTTCCTAGCTAGTATTCCATATATTTCTATCTGATTTGTTTTTGGTATGTTCCATGGTATTCCTGCAAATTTAAAAACTCCATCTTCTTTGTTGAGAGACTTTCAGGTTTGATGGATTTTTCTTTCACCATCAATTTCTTGGTATGTACAGATTATCATTTATTTCTCTCTACTTCTTTCGAGGCTATTTAGTTGCATTCTTTCAGCCTTTCATTGAAGTTTGTGTTCCATCCCCATGATTTTGCTTGTGTAGTGCATTGCAATTCTTTTTTAATTTGTATTTTTCTATTTGTTTCGTGTCCATACAACACAACAGTTATCAGTTTTGCTTTTAATATATATTTTAATAATTTTCATCAATAGTCTCTATTTCTTGTAGTGAAACTTTTCAAAATCATACCTCTCATCACTTGGCTTACTAGTGTTAATGTCTCTATATTCTCTGAATTATGGTTTCTTACTTATGATGACACTCAAATCTTTTACAACTGTTCTACACTGTCATTTTCAAGGGCCTGTACATGGTACGACCAATATATTTCTATTTTTCCTTAACTTATTTACTCAAATTAATTAGCTTCATTAAACTCCATCAGGTTCACTTCTGCTCATTTTCCATCTCCTTTTAATCAGTTTATGATCCAATCATTTCACTTACACTGGTATTATCACCAAAGCTCTGTACTATGATTTCCTTTACTTCACTTCTTTTTCCATACAAGGATGAGATGGAGGAGGTTTTGGTAGTGCTAGGGCCTGAACAATGAATGTGGGTATTATCTCTCCCTTCCAGAAGGAAAGCATAGCATCTATTATGATAATACTGATTATTAGGTAGGTTTATAAATATGTTTGGCACCTAGAAATTATTTAATATGCATTCAGGCTGCACATTTGCATTCTTTTAGAAACTGAATTACTTTGTCTTTGTACAGGTAACCTTTCAGCTGCTGCAGGAATTGGAGTGGATGATCTTAGAAGACTCTGTATCCTTCGTCTAAGCTTTGTGAAGGGATGGGGTCCAGACTACCCACGACAGTCCATCAAGGAAACTCCATGCTGGATTGAAGTTCACCTTCATCGTGCATTGCAACTCCTGGATGAAGTTCTTCATACCATCCCTCTTGATGGCCCACGTCCTCTTGAGTGATGCAACCAACCATCGTGGGATGTGCAAACTGTCATCTCACAGGATTATCAACTATCACTTTCATTAGATGATGTACAGGATGATGATCAGTCGATTCTTATGCGTTTTTTCATATAAAAGCACGTCCCCGAGTGCGGCTATATGCACATAAGTTCACACACATCCATTCTTTCAGTGAGAATATTTACGCAGTTGCATGACCCATGTAATGGGCAATATTGAAAAAATCATTGAAAGATGCTAATATGCTGTAAGTCAGTGAAAATTGTGTTCGAGCACAATTTGTTTATTCTCATAGTTGTGTTAATGCAAGAGCATAAGCGCTCAGGTGTAGTATTTCAAACCATCAACCTGATTTTTCACTAGATGAAATTTGAGTACAGTGGGGTTGGTGCAAGGTTAACTTTCCCATTCATTTCATAGTAAAATCTAGTTCGGCTTTTGTATTACAGTAGTCTTGTCACCCATGTTGCCGCATTTACTCTGTTGGATCTTGTATGTTAGATATCGATTAAGAGTTCAAAATATCAGAGTATGACTGTGGATTATGATTCATTGAGTCTGTATTAAATGACTTGTTCCCAGTGTGTAAGTTTTGTGAATGAGAAACATATTAGTCATTTATTTGTGAGGCCTTAACTAAATTAAAACCTTGTTCATCTACCTCTTCTGCATTATTCACATGCACAAGATTAGGTTTGCAGTTCAACCAGTTCCCTTAACCTTGGTTAAATAGGATTTGAAGTAGCATGCATTTCATGTGCTATAACTTTCCATGAAGTAATTATGCTCAAGGTGTTTGCATAAAAAACAATGTTTAAAATAGACACCATCTTCACCTGCCACTTTTCTCTTGAAAGAATTGCGTCATACACACCTTAAAGGGGTATCATGTAAAAACCCAAGTCATGTTTCAGTTGCGTTAAATATTTCATTAATGAAACTATAAATAGAAACAATCAGAATCAGAACTTGATTTTTATGACAATCTAGCATCATGAGATTTAACTAGTACAATGACCTCTTGCTGGTGCGGAGGTGGTGGGGGAACAAGGTTTAGCTAATGATGTTCTGATATTTTCTGAATCGATGCAGAGTTTTATTGTTATATGGTTAATTGAAAGCCAAAGAGGCTCTGTTCCAGTGGATATGTTGCCATAAACCTGGATGATGTCTCCTATCATTCTAGATTTAAATGCTTCAGTAACTTTATTTTCCAGAACTGAATTATTTACAAAATCTTGATCTAGAATTTCAGTTTTTCTTATTTATCTTTTTCCTTTGAAGTTTTCTGGGTCATGTTTCCATGAACTGGGGAAATTATCTTTTAGTTATGTTTTGAATCGAGAGACAAACTTAAAAAGAAAAACAATCAATTTTAGCCAAACTTTGTTAACTGCTTATTACTCCTTCCTCAGGAGATTGCCATCTTGAATGAAAAACAAATGCAGAAAGGGCATGTTAATGCAATGCATACCAGTGAATAAGTTATTACAAAAAATTGTATAGTCATTAAATGGTTTATTGTCAGTTTCAGCTCTTATTTCATTAGCACAGTAGAGAGCATTTGACTTTTAACTTTAACCCGTTCACTGCTGCCAGTTCCTATACATCACTGTATTTTACTTTTTGTTCACTGTGGCTGGGGTTGGTTTTTGGATTTTAGGCCTATAGACTGCCAGGGGTTATTAAGACTGGTGGCTGGGGCGTGTATAATGAAGATTCTTGAATTGCCCGCTTCTGCCTTAAGGCAAAATATACAGCATTTAATGCAAGTAGTGGCATCCCATGCATTGTTCCATCTGGCCTAAATTTTTCCCATACAGTGGTCAGCTTGCGTGGAAATGTTAAGGAGGCCTGTATGAGACCTGTATCTTCTTGTAATGTATTACTGTAAAGCTGTGACACTTACAAGATAATAGATATTAGTGATATAAACCTTTAATAGTCATGTTGGTGACAAAAAACCACTTCCAGATATACCACAATCTCATCACATTACAGTACCCCTATACTGTGAATTGCAAGTTAAATGGTATTTGACACCTATAAATAGTATTTCACCAGTATGGGTTGTATATACCTTTAGAAAATTATGCTTTAACTGACTGCAACAACAAATGAGATAATTTTTTATATTTAGATATGAGAATCGTCCACACAGTGTACCATGGATACTAAGGACTACTGCAGTGAAAAATTAAGAAGGAAGTATAAAAGGTTCCATGATTTTGTTACCACTAACATTGGATCTCAGCAAACCACCTTCAGGGCTAGGATGCTGTGAGATGAATTTGTTGAGTAAAGAAATGGATATCCAGCTATCCTGAATTTGCACTTTCTGTGCCTCATAATAAAACCCAAGTGACACTACAGAGAATAACGGTTTTTGTTAGGAAATATAATGACTGCCTTTACTGTGCAGGCCTCAAGAACAAATAATAATGGCCATACTAGCACACATGCATCTCTAGCTCTTACTTCATAGCATTTTCTGAAGGTGGAAATATCTGTGATAAAACGTATTTTATTGATGATAATCTGCTTTTTGAACAACCCTTGAATCTTGCCATTAACTTGGTTGCACTTCCTGTTACCCCTGGGGTGAAAGAGGCACATACAGCTAGCACAGTCAGCAGTGCATAAATTTTCTTTCATACATGTTCGTTATTTCCCATGTAAAGCAAGTAGTGTCAAGAACGGATGACTGAGCATAAGAGGAAAATCTCCATGCTTGGCCTCTTCCTCTGTTCCCTCTTTTGGAAAGTAAAACAGGATGGGAGGACTTCCGGCCCCTTGCTCCAGCCCCTTTCAGTTGCCTTTAATTACATGCAGGGGATGCTTAGGCAGTATTGTTTCTCCCTTATCCCATGGGATGATTATGAATTTGTGATGCATTGTTTGTCTAACATTGTCTCTATTAACATGCATTTGTTCATAAAAGATTTGTCTTTAAAAGCATACATACACATCAAATGGTAAATACTATACCAGCATCACCATTTTAGCGAGCTTGTTAAGATGTCTACCATTAGCATGCAAATGTTTCTGATGATCTGAAATTTGCTACTGCTTTTGATCCTGCTTTTTTCTTGTTACATGCATTTGTTTGTAAAAGATTGCTCTGTAATATACACAAATTAGTAAATCAAGTTTGATCTATCAATCTGTCTATGTATATCTCTGATGCTTGTTCCCACCTGGAACTCTTTCAAGGGGGTGGCCATGGCCATAGTCTCTCCATAACTAGTGAACTTCAGTGCTGCTTCTGAGCCTTTAGTGCCTCAACCTTCAACCTTAACAGGCTACTGGCAGAGGGCAACTCTTGCTCAGTGTTTGCATAGGCTCCAACCTAATGTTCCTTCTGACTATGTCTACCTAATGCTCCTGCCTAATATTCCTACCTACTACTACTGCCTCATGTTTCTAACTAATGCTCCAGCCTAGATATTGCTACCAACTACTACTATCTATTGCTCCTACCATTTTGCAAAAAGGCAAGGCTAGTGCAGAGTGCTCAGCACAGGAGAATCTAAAGCTACGAAGAATGAGCTGTACGAGTTTATTGTCAAGTGTTATGTATGATAGGGAGAGATTGTATGTTTGTGGACAGAATGCTTGTAGTCCATGTGTGGGTGAGGCAGAAAGAAAAGACAGCTTCGGGGTCAGAGGAGTTTGATAATCACAGTTATAGATAATTATCTCTGTATATCCCTGATGCGTCTTCCCTTCGGAAACTTTCTCAAGGGGGTAACCACAGCAAGTCTCCATAGCTATTGAACTCCACTGCCACTTCTTAGACTTTAGTGCTTCACACTTGACAGGTCAGTGGCAAAAGCAACTCCAGCGCAGTGTTTTCAGAGGCTTCTACCAAATGTTCCTACCAACTATTTCTACCCAATGATCCAACTCCTACCTACAACTTCCACCTAATGTTCCTACAAACTACTTCTACCTCATGCTCCGGAATAATGTTCCTACCTACCACTTCTATCTATTGCTCCTACAAATTTGCCAAAAGGCAGGGCTAGCTAATAGTGCTCACAGCTGGAATATCTAGAGTTACGTAGTATGAGGTGTGCAAGATAGTTTGTTAATCGCAGTTACATATATTTATAGTCACAATACCAACAAGTTTGCTTCATGATGGTATATTTACTATATGGTGTTAATATTAATTTTGAGCATTTACTATATGGTGTAAATTTTAATTTTGAGCAATCATTTGCAGACAAATCCATGCAAAGAAAAATCATTGTTGTAAGACCAAAGTGTCAAAAATTTATCATCATCATCAACAACACATACTAGTAGCTGACTGTTTTTCCCACTCTCTGGTAATACAGAATATTTCTTTTTACTTAACTTTTTAATAAATTATTTTCCCACTATACTGCTTCAATAATTCAATTATGCACCAGCAAATACACATTCAGTATAAGAGGTTCTAAGATGCATACTACTGTGTGCGAGAGCACAGAAACTACCTGTGTAAAGTGAGGTGAGGGAGCCCCGCTGAAACTGAGATGCATTGTATGGCCAGGTGATGCACATGAACAGCTGGCATCACTTCAAGCCATAATACACTCCTATAGACCCAAATATATTTCTGACACTTAGACCTAAAATGGATATGTCATGAATATATATATATATATATATATATATATATATATACGTAAAACTTTTTATGCGTATTGCAT